>JAJMZS010003326.1:0-23311 GCA_023807205.1 Isotricha prostoma | reverse complement strand
TAAATAAGTTTGTGAGAACATTTTTAATATACATTTTTCATTTGGATTCAATATTTCCATATATTCATCAAAATTTTTTTCATTTACTGCAATTGGTAATTTAGTTTTATTTTCAATGGCAATTTTACAATTATCAATTGTAGATTCAGAAACAAATATTTCAAGATTATTATCAATTGGATCTTGTCTAATTTCTAAATTAATAAATGAATTATTTAAATAAAAAGTAAATAAACCTAATTGACAAATAAAATCCTTTGACCATTGTTCAGGTAAACTTTCATTTAAATTACTAATACCAAAACATAATTTACAATTTTTTCCTTTATTAAAAAAATTAAAATTAATTGTTTCCATAGGAAAAACTCTAATTCTATTTCCTTTATCTAAATAATCAGCAACATAAAAAGCTTTAGTTGATAACATATTATAAAATTTACAACTTGGATTAATTGATATAATATTTGTCATTATATTTTCGTTGAAATCTATATTATTTTCAATTAATATATGTGACATTTTTGAATTAAAACATAATTCTAATAAATATTCTTCATAACTCATTTTAACAGATAAATTATTTGATGATGATATTAAATTTTCCATTTTAACTTTATCTGATTTAAATACTCCATTTATTAATCTCATATTATCTTTTAAATCCATTTTAGAACTTACTACAAAAATTTTTCCATCTAAATTAAAAATAAAAGGTTTATTTTCTTTTGTATATGAATAAATATCTAAATCACTAATACCACAATTATTTTTTATTAATGTTTCTGCATAAATAATTAATTGTTTTCCTTTTGAATGATAAAGATTAATTAATGATAAATAAAATGAATATCCATTATTATCATAGAATTTAATTTCTTTTTCTTTACTAAACCAAAAATCATAATTTGAATTGAATTGATGATTTAAAGCATTAATATAAAAACAGAATTTACCAATTGTAGTAAAATCTAAATAAAATTGATGACATTTTTTAATTTCATATATATTATTATTAATTTTTATTTTAATTGGGATAGGAAGACAATTAATAATACTAAATTCAGACATAATTATTAATTCTCTTACATTTTTAATATCCCAATTTAAATTAAGCATTAAATTATTATAATCAATTGTAAAATATCTCATATATTGTTTATTTATCTGAATATCTTTTACTTCTTCTAAGTTAAAAGTATTAATATTATATTGATTTTGTGTTTGTGGAATGAAATTTACTCCTGGTAAAAAATAAAATATTGCATTTTGATTTATTAAATTAAATGGTATTCCTAATATTTTACCTGAATTTAATATAAAATTAGTTTGTTGATTTGATAAAAAAATAATTGTAATATTATATAATGTTTTATTTCTAAAAATAATTGGTGAATATATTGAAATATTTATATGTCTATCTTTACTTAAAGTATTTTCTGATATAAAATAATTTGAATTATTAATTAAATGACGTATAGTCCCTAATTTTTCAGTTGGAATATTAAAACATTGTTGCTCATTATAAATTATAGTTATTTGTTTTTTTCCATATAAATTTTCTTCCCAATCTTTTATATATTCAAGTTTAATACTTTGTTGACTTTCTAACAAAAATATTTTATCTGCATATTTTATTTTTAATATTTCACCTGTATAATTATAAACTTCATTATTTGATATTTTTGATTCTTCATTTTTTATTTGTAAATTATATATATCTGAAATATTATCTTCATAATTTTTTATTTGCTCAATAAATTTTTTAATCCAATTATTTAAAGAAGATAAAATAAAACTAATATTCATATCACTTAAATTTATTAATAAATCATTATTTTCAAAAAAAAAGTTGATTTTATCATTTTTTAAATATTCAAATTTAATTTTTGTTCTTTCAATTGAAGGTTCCCAAACACAAGCAATATAATTAAATGAATTAAGTTCTAAAGAAACATTAATTGTTAAATTATTTCTATTTATCATTTGAGTATTAAATTGAGTAAGAGATAAATTTAAAAAAGGGTAATAACTTCCAGTAGAATTGTCAATTAAAGTAATATCAAGTTCATTTAATTTAAAATCTCCACTTATATCAATTTCAGGATTAAAAATATTGTTGTAATTTTGATTATTAAGATTATCATCAACTAAATTATTTTGTTTAAATTGAGTTTCAATTTTTTTTACATTTTTATAATAATACATATTTAGTTGATACGCTTTTAAAAAAGATACAATATCTGGAATATGATAAAGTAATTAAAAGATTTTGAATTTCATATTTTATTGAAATTAAATTTTTTGTAATTATTGAATTAAATTTTAAAAAATAATTTTTTGTATGAAATAATTCTCTTTTTTTATTTTCATTTACAAATTCTGCCAAAAATGATTTTATTTTTATAGTATAATTTCCATATGGTATTTCTAAATTATTAATTGAATTAAAAATTATATAAAATTCATCCATTGATAAAATCATCTTTTCAGTACGATCAAAAGATGTTTCTAAAATATATTTTGAATTAACTAACTGAAATTGAATTTGAGGTAAAATTTTGTTTTTTTTTATTGTAGGAATAACAGTATTTATTGCAACTAAATTTTTAAAATATAAAAATAGTGACAAAAATGAATCTATTCTTAAGAAAATTTGAAGAGATATACAATCAATTGAAATAAAATCATTTTCTCCTATTATTCTTATTTGAAATTCATTCTTTTTATTTTTATGATTATTTGGAATATTTGTTAAAATATTAATTTTATTATTGTGATTATCAAAATATTTTAAATCAATTTCTTGAATTTGAATAGTATAATTTATACTCTCTATAATATGTTCTGGATTATTTATATCTTCAGTGGAATTAATACTAAAAGATATATTAATATTTTGAATTGACATTTCAGAGATTTTTTGATTATATTCTAAACATAAAAATGTTTTAAATTTTTTTATTTCTAATGTATAATCCTTTTTGGATACTTTTTTCATCAAAGATGAATTATTTGTATTGATATCATTATTATTATTAATTTCACTATTTTTATTTAATATTTGATTATAGACATTTTTATATTCTTTAATAAAATTATATATATTGCTTGATTTTAATGATGATATTAAGTCTTTAAATTGAATAGAGATATTTTGTTCAAAATCATATTTACATAAATAATTAATATTTATTTCTTTTTCTTCTATTATTAAATTATTTTTAATCATTACTTGAAAATTTGATATTGTTGTTGAAATTGTATTAGTTGAATCATTCAAAAAATTTTTTATTATTTTTATCTTTTCTAAATTTAAAATCAATTCATTCAAATTAATTATGATATTAAAAATTCCAATTTCATACTTTATCATATCAGTATTTGGAATTTTAGAAGAATTGTTTTCAGAAACCAAATTAAAATTAAAACTTTTATAAAATTGAAGAATAATTGGAGTTGTTAAATTAAATTCAGGATTTTCTATTTTCCCTTTTAATAATTTATTAACAAGATCAAATTCACAAATTATTTTTTTTTTTATTGTCATTATACTTTTTTCTTTTTCTTTTAAAATATTATTATTTATTATACTTAAATTACAAGAAGATAATTCAATTTCTATTTTATTTAATTTCTTACAAATAAATTCAGAAAGAAAAATATTAAAAAAAATATTACCATCTTTGAAAGAAAGATGAATTTTAGATATAAATGCTTTTATTTCAAAAACAAGAAATTTTAATATTTGACTGGAAAAATTTGGTATTTTAAAAGAATCTGAATTTTGCTTTTTATTTTGTTTTTTCAAACCTTTATATAATTTTTCTTCTGGCAATTGATTATTATTATTTTTTTTATTTGTATCGTTTATTTTATTATTATAAAGAATATATAATAAAAGTGCAGAAGCCTTATCACTTAATATATATATATATTCTAAACTTAAATCATATTTATTTTTATTTAACTTAAAGTTTATATTCTTAATTTTTAATTTTGACAGACTGATTGATTCATTTAAATCTATATTTAAATCTTTTAATAATAATTCTAATCCAAAATTTTGCTTAAAATTAAAATTAAAATAATTAAATCTTTCATCATTATCAAATATGAATTCAATATCTTCATTTATACTATTATTAGTTTTTTTTATTACATTGAATTCATTATATAAATTCATAATAAAAGTAACGAAATAAGTATTAATATTTATCTTAATAGACTCAACTAAATTAATTTTGAAATTATTTTCATTGTTTATTTTATTTATTTTAAATTGATATAAAGGTAAAATATTTCCACCCATTTTATTCATTATTAAAAGACAAAATGAAAGATTTGATAAATCTTCATTTATTTTTAAATCAGATATTTTTAAAGTTATTCTATCTGTAGAAGTAAATATTGATATTGTTGGAATAAAAGGAAAATTAATATTTTTATATAATAAAATATAATTTTTTATTTTCAAATTAATTCCTTTTTCATTAAAAAATTCATCGTATTTTTTTTGAATTTTAATAGAAAGTAAAAAAGATAATATAAATGAAAAAAAATGTGAATCTAATTGAAAATCTTTGAAATTAAAATTAATATCAATTTTTTTATCTTCTGATGAACTGATGCTTAAGACATTTTTATTATTTATTTTTTCATTAAAAAATGAAATATTTCTATTATTAAAAAAAAAAATATCTTGTAAAAAAAATTGAGATATTATTATATCTTCATTTTTCTTTATTTTGGATAGAATTTTATTAATAGATATTTGTATCGAATTATTATTATGAATTAAAGTTAATGTTATTTTTGAAAATAATATTTTAATATTTAATTTTCTTATAAAATCTAATATTATCCTTTGAATTGGATTTGTTGATTGTTTATTATCAATTTTTTGCATTAAATAATTTTCAATATTTTCTATCTTACATAAATTATCTAATTCTTCTTTTTCCTTTTCACTTAATTCATTCTTATTTTCATTATTATCTCCTTTAAAAAAAAAGGCAAAAGGATTTATAATTTGTTTTTTTTTATCTTCAATAATTGTTTTTTCAATTTTTTCTTTTGAATAAAGTAAAATTTTTTTTTTGTCAATTGCCAAAATATCTATTATATATTTATTATTATAAAAATTATTCACAATTTTTTTTTGTTGAAATTCACTAAAATCAAATACATTAAATTCTCCTTTTAAATAATATTTTCTTAATTTAATTACTGTTTTTATTGCAAAAAACCATAATTTTCTAAAATAAATCTTTTTTTCTTCTTTATTTTTTGGCTTAAAGTATTCAATTGAAAATTTTTTTCTATAATATAATAGTTTATATTTATTGTATTTTATCATTCCTAATATTTCTTTAATTTTTATTAAAACATTTGTCTCTAAGTTTATTGTAAAAGGTTCAATTAATACTTTTAAACCATTTTCTTTCTTTTCATTATCATTTGAATAATCAATTTTTATATTAAATTTTAAATTATCTATAATATTAATTTGTAAAGTTTTTTCTTTTAATAAAAATTTTATTTTGTCTATTTTAATTTCTTTTTCTTTATTATAGAGAATTGAACCAATTGAAAAAATTAAAATAATATCATTAAATTTTAAAGATATTTCAATATTTTCAATTTTAAACATAAATCCATTATTAATAATTTTTAAAATAATATTTTGAAGCGTTGCTTCAATCATTGATGGAGAATTATCTTTATTTTGTACTTTTTGAACAGCATAATTAATATAATTTTCAGTAAATGATTTGATTTGAGAAATCAAAACTTCTTCAAGATTATCATAATTTAATTCTACTAAATTTATAGAAATTTTTACATTTGTAATATATATTTCTAAATTTGAATTTTCATCTGGAATCATTACTCGTAATTTTTCACATGAAAAAAAATTTAATATAAATTCGAAATCGATTGGGAAATTTTTTCCATTTTTTAATTTAAGATTATCTAAATTTAATTCTCCTTTTTTAAACATTTCATTAAATTCATCTTGATTTATTTCAGGCTCAATATATTCAATTAAATATTTTGAAATTAGACCATAAATCATATTTCCATATACCCTTAAATTTATATTTGACATTTTATTTTTTTTTAATTAAAAAAGTACAAATATTAATTTATTTAAAAGATAATAGGA
Source organism: Isotricha prostoma (assembly GCA_023807205.1). NCBI lineage: Eukaryota > Ciliophora > Litostomatea > Vestibuliferida > Isotrichidae > Isotricha > Isotricha prostoma. Next base: position 17,145 of record JAJMZS010003326.1, on the reverse strand, counting down.
AAGAAATTTTAAATTGAAATAAATAGTCATTTGAATATAAAAAAATTAGAAAATCAATATTTTTAAACTTTTTTTTACTTAAAATAAATATATAATATTTAAAATATTAAAGAATAATTTAATATTTTTTAATTATATTTTAATCTTTAGATTATTGATTATTATTATTTAAATAATTGTCTTTACTTTCAAAAGGAATTATTGATAATATTATTTGTTCTTTTTCACATAAGTTACAATATACTTTTTTATCAATTTGATATTTTTGAATACATTCATGACAACAAATATGTATTATTTTATTTACTTTTAATTTATTACAAATATTTTCATCTTTAATGAAAACACAAAAAGAATTTATTTTAGTAAATAATCTTTTTAAACATAAATAACAATATTTCAAACAATTATTATTAATAACTTCAATAATTGCATTAATATAATTCTGAACATTATATCTTTGAAATTCTTCTAATAATAATAAATAATCTTTAATTTTATATTTAGAACCACAATAACAAGCAGAAAAAATTGGAAGATCTAATTGAGGATTTTTTTTAATAATATTTACTTCATTAACCATTAAATTATTAAAATAAGTATAATAACAATCATGAGAACATAAACAACATCCACATGGAAGTTTAAAAATTCCTTTTTTATCTTTCATTTCATTTTGACATTGAACACAAATTTTAACTTTAATTTCTTGAAGTAAATTATAAAAAGTTTTATTAATTAATGTTAATAATTCTTTTCCATTATATTCTATATTTTTAATTTTACACACCTGTGAAGAAAATATTTGTTCAAATGTTTTATTTAAACTTTGATGAATTTTATTAAAAGGAACTGTATAAATATTTAAAAATTGAATATAACCAATTAAAAGATTATTTTTTACTTCTATTATAAAACATTTTTCACATAAATCAACTCTTTTATCAATTCCTTTTGATATTTTATGACAATTTGGACAAGGAAATGATTTATTTTCAACTTTATTTTCATTATTATTAATTAAATCACTTTGTTTTTTTACTTGTTCTAAAAATTGAGTATCAATAACTTTTAATTTTTGATTTAAAAATTCATATAATTTAAAATAATTTTCATAAATGGAATAATATTTATAATGATATGTTATATCATAATGTTTTTCTCTATAAAATAATTCAATTGTAAATCTTCCATTTATTGGACAATTAAAAGATTTTAAAATAACTTTATTATTTTTATCAAAATTATAAAGATAAATATTTAAATTACATTTTAAAACATATGGAATTATATAAACTACAATTTTTTCAGCATAAATTCCCATTTTCATAATTTGTTCTTGGAAAAATTGTTTAAATTTAAAATCATTATCTGAAATATATTGATCAGGAAGAAGATTTCCTAATTTAATTTGAAAATTTTTTGAATAAACTTTATTTTGATTAATTAAAATATATTCAAATATTAAATATCTTAAAAAAAATATCATTCCATAATCAAATTCACTACAATAAAGAAAAGTTTTAATAAAAATTAAATATGCATCTTTAATATTATCTTTATCTAAATAATAAAATATAGTATATAATATTTGTTTAACTAAAGATATATTTAAATTCATCAAATAATTATCAATATTATAACTTTTAAAAATAGGATTATTAATAGTAATTTTTTCATCAAAAAGAATAAAAATTTCTTTAAGTAATAAAATATTATTATTTAAAATAGTATTTTCAAGAAAAGAAAAAATAACTCCTCTATAAAAACAATTTCCATCTGCATCAATACTTCTCCATTTATAAATATATTTTTCTAATTCAATTAAATGATATACCATATCTTCTTTAAATGATGAATCAAATGCAAAAGTTGATTCAACTAAATTTCCTACTCCTGAAATTGGACTAATTGTTTGTACATTATCTGGATATTGAAAAACATAATTAAAATTTGCTTCTGATATACTTTTTTGTAAATTTTTTAATTCTATTTGATTTATATTTTGTATTATTTTTTCTATTTTATTTTCAAATAAAAATATATTATTATCATTAAAATAGTCCCAATCTTTAAATTTTAAAAAATCATTTTCATCATATTTATTATTATTTATATCTGAATTTTTATTATTTAGTTGATTTAAATTAAAATTATTATTATTATTATTATTTATATCTGAATTTTGTTTATTATTTTGATGTTCATAATTATTTTGACTATTTATATCAAATACATAATTAGAAACTGGAACTGGTGCATTAATATCATAAAAATTATTGTTGTCCATTAAATCTAATATATAATTAAAATTTAGTTTTAATAAATAATTAAAATTATTTTTTTTAAAAATATATTTAAATGTCAAATTTTGATAATGATGATGATAATAATATCACAAATGAAGATACAAAAAATAATGAAACTGAATTATCACAATTAAAAGAAGAAACAAAAAGAGTAAATAAAAAAAAAAACAAAGAAAAAGAAAAAAATGAGGAAATAAGTGAAGAAGAAATGAAAAGTATAATATCAAATTATGATCCTCCTGCAATATTAGATTGGCCAAAAATCCCCTATAAAACAATAGCAATAATTTTTCTTCTTTTATTTAGTAGTATTTTATTTCTTTATACAGGAATAACAAAATATAAAGCAAATGAAAAATGGACAGTATGGTTTTCATATACTTTATTAGGTTCTTTATTAATTATTCCAGGTGGATTTTATACATTTTATTTAATAAATATACTTTTACATAGAGAAGGATGGAATTATGAAGATCTTCCAGATTTAAGTGAACAATAAAAATTTATATATTCAATATTTTTAATTTAATAAATATATTATGTGATATTATATTAAATTTATAATTATTTAAGGAAAGTATTTTTGAATTTTAACTAAAATCTTTTTTGTAGCATCTTTCTTAGCTTCTTCAACACAAGGAGCAAGTGAACTATTATTTTTAATAGCATTTAAAATTTTAATAATTTTCTCATTAATTTCATTATTAGAATATCTAGTATCAATAATCTTACATAAAACTCTAATAATTTTAGGAACATTCTTATTATTATCACCAAAAATCATATCAGATTTTTCTAATATAATATCACATAATAAATTATGCATTCCTGCACTTTCATTAATATCATAAATAATAGGAAGATGTTCTAACCATTTATCAATAATTTCTGTTAAATTTGAATAATGATTCCCTTGAAATTTAATAAGTTTCCCAATAGCAGTTACAATATTATCTTGTGCTTGACCATATTCATCAGTAGTTTGACCATCTGAACTTACTAAAAGCCCTTTTCCTAAAATTGTTAAAATATCATTTGCATATTGTTCATAATTTACTTTTGTATGTTTTATAAATTCTCCTAAACCATAACTTGCTGCTTGTCTCAATTCACAATTTGTAACATCTATAAAAGTAACTAATATTTTTGCTATATTTGGCCATATTTCATTTAATAATTCTTGTCCTAAAAATTCTACCATATCATCCATTATAAATAAACCCATTTTTTTTTCAAATGCTGATGCTTTTTCTAAAAAATATTTTGGTAAAACATCACTTATCATTTTTTTTGCTATTTCTAATGAAAGTTCTTTATGTGATTTAAATATTGAACCAATACAATCTGAATATGATGTTATTACATTTTCAACTTCATCAATTTCATCTTTTATATTATTAAGTTGTGTTGCTTTATCATCATCACTTTCATCTTCGTCTTTAGGAACTTTTGAACTTTCTTGTAATTCTTTTTCTGCCATATCTTCTTCTTTTAATAAAGCAAGTCTATTAGTTTCAACTTGATCAAAAAGTGAAAATAATTTTTCAAATAAAGTATGAATTTCTTGTACATTTAATAATTTATCATGATCTTTAAAAATATCACTCATTGCATCTAATAATGATGAAACTACTGAATTTTCTTTTTCTGTTTCTGAAGCTTTTTGTAATATTGATATATAATTTTTCATATATAAAGTTAATTTTTCTTTATCTCCAGTTGATTCAATTACATTTATTAAATTTGGAAAAACTGAAGCTGCATTTTTTCTTATATCTGCATTTGGATAAGTTAAAACTCTTGATATTTCTTTTTCAGCAGTATCTACAAATGGTAAAACATATTCTTTTAATTCTGTTAATACTACATTAAGTAATTCTAAGAAAATTGAATATTCTTCTGTTTCTGATGTCATAAGTGATATTTTATTTTTTTCTAAAACTACTTTTTCTTCTGTATTATTTACTTCACTTAAAAATTTTCCAACATCAATTTTTTGTTCTGGATTAGATGAAATTGACATTTCTGGTGGATTAGTTATTACTTTAATTATACTTTGAATTATATCTGGAATAATTTCTTTATGATCTGTTTTAATATATGGTAAAATTCTCTTCCATGATGTTTCAAATAAATCACCAAATTCTCCTTTAAAATTAGATATATTATTTTGAAAATGAATAAGTGTTTGTGCAATATCTTTTGAATTTTTTTTTAGAAGATCAGGACAATTTTCACCAACTTGAGTTAAGATATCAATAAGTAAACCAAATAATGATACATTACTACTATTTGTTTTAATAGCTTGACTTAAATATATTATTAACATATTGAAACATTTTTCAGAAAAAGGTTTAAATGAATCTTTAGAAGATGAAATTAAACCACCTAAAGTATCAAGAATAGTTTCTCTAAGTGAATGAGGACATCCATTATCATCTTTATTAAAATCAGTAAATAAAACTTCTAATATACTTTGAATATATTGAGATATAATTGATTCAGAACAATATTCAATAAAACTTTGTAATGAATCATAACCTTGTAATTTAACTCTAAGAACAGAATCTTTCATTTCTAAATTAACAATACTAGGAATAATTTGAGAATGATAAAGTTCAATAAAATCTTCTTTGAATGAATCAGTGAATTGTGAAATACAAAATAAACAAGAATATCTAATTTTTGGATTATTATTAATAATATCAGGTAAAATAGAATTAATCATAGTTTCAATTGTTTTTAAATCATCAACATAATTTGAGACTTTACCAACTGAAGTATAAGCAATATATTTATATTTCCAATTTTCATTTTGATGATTTAATAATTCCATAATAATATTTGATACAATTGGTAAAGCTACTTTTTCCTTTACTGAAATAATTAATCTATCAATTAAAGAAAGTGCTTCATCTAATTTTGCTTCTGGAATAAAATCTTCATCTGATAAACTTAATGATTTTGGTGTTAACCAATCATCATCTATTTCTTCATCAAATTCCATTCCATATTTAAATATAGAATTAATAAGTAATTTTAATCTTTCTTCATCCTCTGAAATAACTTTTGGATATTTTTCTATTATACTTAATAATACTTCATATGATACACTTCTAAGTGAATCTTCATCTAAATCTTTTCTTTCTATTATTTTTCCCATTAAAATGTAAAGATCAGAAAAACTCTTTTTTAACATAATTGGTTGTGTTTGAGCAAGATCAGATAAAGCAAATAATGATCTTTTTAAATTATTATCATCATTATTATTTAAACAATTTAAAATTGTTTGTAATATATAAAAAGTAAATTCTCTAAATCTTTTTGATATTTTTTTATCAATATAACCGGATAAAATTTCACAAATAGCTTCAACTGAATTTGTTTGAATTTCTAAATTTCCTTCTTTGAAAAATTTATTAAATCCAATAATTAATTGATCAATTCCAGTTAATAATTCATCTTGTGCATAATTAAAAATTTTAGAAAAAAGAAAAAGAGAACCTTCAATATTTAAAAAATTCTCTGGTTTTAATTCAATAATAAAACCATTAGCAACATATTTTAAAGCATCATCCCATTTTTCTTTATTATTAAAAACACTTTCACATATATTACTAACAATATCACAATATTTTTTTTTAAGAGATTTTTCATTACAATTAACTAAAGCAGTAAGTACGTTTTTTTTTATTTCTTCTTTCATTTCATTTGATGCATTTTTCCAATGAGGATTAACACTTTCATTTTCTTTTGTTTGAAGTAATTTTCTCATTACAACTGATGCATATGTTAATAATGACAATTCTTGTGATTGATTTAATATTTGTGATAAACATAAAACTAATCCAATTGTATTTTTTTGCATTAATTCTCCTAATTGCATTTCATAATTTTTACGCTCTTCATTATTTGGGGTGTTTAATCCTTTTAAGATTGATTCTACTAATTGAAGTTCACTACTCATTGCTTTTAGATACTTAAGATAAAAATTAATTCAGTTAAATACTTATTTTTTTGGGGATTATTTTTTTTTAATTATTTATCTTATTTTTTACATTTTTTTATTTAAATAATTTGAGCTTTTTTTATTTTTATTTATTACTCTTTTTCATTTTTTTATTTGAATTTTGATTATAATGTTTTTATTTGAATGATTTTTCATATAAAAAAAAAGAAATATAATTATTTCATCTATTAAATCAGATAAAAAAATTTTAATATCTAAATTCCAAAAATAAAAAAAAATTAAAAAAAAATTTAAATAAAAAAACAATAAAATAAAACAAAAAAAAAAAATAAAAATTAAAAAAAAAACTCATTTAAAACCATTTAAAAAAAAACAAAAAAAAATTTAAAAAAAAAAAAAAAAATTTTAATAAAACCTTCATAAAAAAAAAATTTGTAAAAACTTATTTTTCAGGTAATCCAAAAGATGAAACTTTACAATCTTCAAAGAATTTTCCTTGAAATTCTTTATTAATTCCATCAGGTAACTCAATTAAATAAATAACAGAATTAGCTCCATCTTTAACATCAACAAGAGCATGTTCTCCTCCCATTTCAGTTTTTAACCATCCAGGATGACAAGAATAAACACTAATAGCTTCTCTACTAATTTCTCTTTTTTTAGTAAGAATTCTAGCATAAGTATTAACAATCATTTTAGAAACACCATAAGTATTTTTATACCAACCTTCATCATCACAAGTACCATCAATTATACTTTCTTTAAATTTTTCTCCAATTTTAAATAAGTCATCTGCATTTTTTGCAGTTTTAAATTGATTAACTAAAGTATCATTTTTTAATTTAGAAACATTTCCACTTTTACCTCCAATAAAAATTATTTTTCCTTGTTTATTTATAATTCCAGCTGTTAATATTTTTTCTGTAAAATTTAATGTTCCATATACATTTACTGAAAATGTAAAGTCAAATACTTCTGGAGTAAATTCTGTTCCTTTTGATGAAACTCCTGCATTGTTTACTATATAATCTATTTTTTTAAATGTTTTTTTTATAAATTCTATTATTTCGTTTATTGAATCTTCGTTTGTTATGTCTAATTGATGATAATATAATTGCTCTTTTTCTTTTTCTTCTGGATATTTTTCACATAAGGAATTAAATACTGATTGTCCTAATTCATCATTTCTTGCTGTTAATATTATTCGGAGTTTTGTCTTTTTTTCTAATAATCCTTCTACTATTGATAAACCGAGACCACGATTTGCTCCTGTTATTAAAAGTATTTTTCGAGAGTCTACTGGTTTTTTTTCCTCTTTTTCTTTTTTACTTTTCTTCTTTTCGGTTTTGTTTTCCATTTTTTTTGGTTTATATTTTTTTTTTTATTTTTTTTTATTTTTTTTGATTTTTATTTTTTTTTTTTGAGCTTTTTTTATTTTTTTTGGTTTTATATATGTTTTTTTTTATTGGAATATATAAATAATAATGGAGCTTAATTTTGTGAATAAAGATGAAAAAAGAGATTTTATATATAAAGAAGCTGATTTTATTATGGAAAATGAAAATTTATTTAAAAATGGAACATTTAAACTTATACATAAAGATAAAGCATTAAATTTTAATAAAATGCATTTAAAAGATTATTATTATTCAATAATAAAAAAGGAAAAAAGAAAAAATATTGAAAAATTAAAAAAAAATTTATCAAAGCAACCATTAAAATTTAATTCTTTAATGACATTCCATTTAAAAAATATGAAATTTAATCCAAAAATAAACACAGATTATCTAAAACAAGAAGAAATAGAAAATATAAATTTTTCAAATTTTCAAACAACAAAAACATCATTTGAAAATTATCGAACTCATAATAATTCTAAAAAACATATTTCAGAAGATATATCCTCTATAAAATTTTCAAAAAATTTATCAGAAACAACTTTATTGGATAGTAAAATTAATTATTTAAAAAATAATAAAAATAATAAAAAACAATTAATTAGTTTATCTAGTCCTAAAAATAATAATAAATTATTTTCAAATTCTTCAATGAGAGTTGCTGAAAAAATAAAAAAATTAAAAATTATTATTCCATCTGAATTAAATATATGTTTAAGGAAAAAACCAATTTATAATAGTTATAGAGATGAAAATCAAAAATATACCACTCAAAATTTAATAAATAATTTAAAAAGAACTCAATTAAATTCAATAATTAAATATAGAAATAAATTAATAAAGGATAAAAAATCTTTTTCTTATAATTTTAAAAATACTGTTACAAATTATTTTAAAAGTCATCAACATAAAAATTATTTTAGTTTATCTCCTGAAGTTAATGATAATAGATTAGTAAAAACATTAAATAAATATCAAAAGTCTATAAAATCTTTTCCAAAATTTAAAAATGTTATTCATGAAATTCAACAAATTGAAGAAGAAAATGAAAAAAGAAAAATTTTGATTTCAGAACATTTATATTCTATAAGTGAAAATTTAGAAAAAATGAACAAATCATTTACACAAGTTGAAAATAATACTATTTCAAATTCTTTTGATTTTAAAAAAAAAAATGAACATAAAAATAGAATTAAATATTTAAGAACAAAATATAAAAATTATATAAAGAAAAAAAAAGAAAAAGAAAAAAAGAGTGATTTAGAGATAGTTCTTACTGATATTGAAAAAAAAAATAAATATCTAAATTATGAATTAAAAATATGGAAAAAAGTTTGATTTTGTATTTGATAAAATAATATACTATAAATAATATTAAATATTTTTTTATAAATATAAAACTTGGTAATTAATTTAAGGTATTATAATAATCCTTCAATAAATAAAAATAAAAAACAAATAAATAATTTTATTTTTTTTTTGTTTTATCAGGAGTAATAGATTTCATACAATTAAATTTATTTTTTAACCAATTTGTTTTATTATTAATATTTTTATTTTTATTATTGTTCAAATTTTTATCATTACTTTCTTTTATTTTAGAAATTTTTATACCTTGTTGTTTTTCTAATTTTTCTTCAACTTTTTTAATTTTCTTTTCATAATCTTTATCATTAATATCTTTTCTAATAGAAAATTTAGCTTGTCCTCTTTCTTTTCCATTAAAAAATTCACAATTAATTTTATCACCATAAATATGAAAACCATTATTTCTAAATTCTTTTTTAATATCATTCATATTAAATCCAGAATTAAAATTAATATTATTTATTTCAAAATTATCACTTTCTCTTTGATTTTCAGTAATACCAATATATTTTTCATGTCTTTTTACCATTAAATTATCCATTGATTTATTTAAATCATCATCTTTTTTATCATGTTTATAATCACTAAATTTAGAAGGAAATGAGCCTTTATTAAAATATAAATTTCTTTCTTTTGCATTTAAATTATTCATTTTATTATTTGTTTTAATAAAATCTACTTTATCAGTCCAATCTAATTTTTTTGGAATTAATGGATCTTGATTTTTTATTTTTTCTTTTTTAATTGGAATTTTAATATTATTTTTTTTTTCTTTTTCATTATTTAATTTTGGTTGAAATGTTTTATTAAAAATATCTTTTTTTGGGTCATGAAAAATATTTGATTTAAAATATTGAAAATTTGTTTTTTTTGATGAATTTATATCAAATTTTGTTCCAGCTGTATTTTTTTGTGTTAATGGTGCTGGTTTTATTTTTCTATATGTTAAATTTTTATTGTCTATTTCTTCTTTTGGTTTTAATTTTTGTTCTTTTTTCATTTTTTGATATCTTTTTTGTATAAGTTCTTGATTTATATTATTTGTTGTTTTAAAATATGTTTTATCATCTCCTAATTTAAAATTATTTCTTGCATTTTTTTCTTTTATTTTTAAATAATCTTCTTTTCTTTCTTCATCTTTATCATCAATTATATTATTTTTTCTTTTAATAATAAAAGATTTATTTAAATTTTGAAATTGTGATTTTTCTGTTTTTAAATAATCTAAATGATCTTCATTTTTATTATATTTAAATCTTAAGGGAGTTAATCTTTTTCCTTGTTCTAAATTTTTATTTTTTTTTTCGATTCTTATTATAGGTTTTTTAATAAAATTTTCCTTTTGAAAATTATTAATTGTTTTAGGAGGTTTTAAATTAAAAATATCAGAAGAATTATTATAAATCATTCTTTGTGTTGCATTCATTATTTTAAATAATATTTTGTTTAAATAATTTATTTAATTTAACAAAAACTATTTAATAAATTAAATAATGTTTGAAAATGATAATATTGACAATTTTAATTCTTTTGAAATAATTAATAATGACTTATCATTTAATCAAAATAAAAATAGAGATAGCAATAATTCAATTTTTAATTATCCAGAAACTTTAACAGTAGAAAATAAAATTAATTTTGATAATAAAAAAGAAAAAAAAAAAGCCGAAACTGGAATTTGGGAATATATAAAAAACAATATAATAAATAAAAAGAATATTATAATATTTAACATATTTTATGGTCAAAAAAAAATAAGTAAAACAGTATTTAAAGAAATGAATATATTTAATGAATGTTACAAAGAACAAAGTATTCAATTATATGAAAGATTATATAATTTAATTTGGTTTTCATATAGAACAAATTTTGATGCAATTGAAATAAATAATTCAAATATAATAACAGATGCAGGATGGGGATGCATGATTAGAACAGGACAAATGTTAATGGCACAAGCAATTCAAAAATTATATAATGTGAAAAATTTAGAAGATTTTTGTTCAAAATATATTTTTTTATTTTTAGATAATGAAATTGATAATGAATATTTATGTAAAAATGAAAATGATAAAGTAAAAAACTCATTTAATTCATTTGTTGAATTTGGAAATGAATTTATTATTCATGGATTTGAAGAAATAATAAGTAAAAATCCTAATTTAAATCAAATAAATCCTCCATTTTCATTAAGAACAATATTAACAATACCATCAAAAGTAAAAAAAAATCCTGGAGAATGGTATAGTAATTATGATATAACTGAAAAATTTTATCAAATAAATCGTTTATATCATCCATTTAATTATTTAAGTGATAAAGAAGTAGAATTATTTAATTTTTCAGATGCAATAATAATAGAAAAAATAATTAAAAAATGTTTTGAAGAATGTATTTGTAATTGTGTATCAGATTCATTTGTTAAAATAAGTTCTCAAATTTATGAATCTTTTCATGATTTTCAAGTAGTTTCAAGAAAAGAATATGATAATAATTGTCATTGTTTTGATAATACAATTAAAATAAGAGATAAAAATTATAAATTAACTAAAATGTTTATTATATTTGTTTCTGCAAGACATGGATTAAATCAAATTGATAATAGTATGAAAGATAAAGTTTTAAATTTTTTTAATTATAAAAATAACATTGGTTTTATTGGAGGAAAAACTTCAAAAGCATATTATTTTATTGGTAATTGTGAGGATAATTTAATATTTTTAGACCCACATCATGTACAAAATGCTATATCAATTAATGATATTTTTGTTGGTAATGGTTCTCCTTCTTATAAACCAAATGATATTTTTTATATAAATATTAATGAATTAAGTCCTTCTTTTACTTTTGGTTTTGCTATTAAAAATTTATATGAATTCGAAGAATTTATTAATAATTTTGGTATTACTATTGAATCTAATAATCATTATTTACATGAAATTAAAATAAATCATGGATTTGGAGAATTATTTTTTGTGAGATATGATGAAAAAAAAGATAATAAAGATCCTGTTAATAATGTTATTTTTTATAAGAGAAAAGAATGATTTTAATGTAATAATAATTATAAAAATATGTTATTAATAATTAGAATGTTAAATAAATTAATTTAAGGGAAATAAAAAATATCTTTTAAATTTTCATCTAACTCAATATTATCTTTATTTATATTCTTATTTTCAATATTTCCATATATATTATCAGTTTTTAAATTTTCATTTGATTGATTCTCAAAATTATTTATATTTTGATTTATTATCTCTTGTTTTAATTTTGATTTTTCATTTATATTATTTATATATGTAAAATAAAATTTTATAAAAATAAAATATATTTATAAATATTATAATAAAATATTTAAAAAAATGAAAGAACAAAAAACAGTTGAAATAAATAATGAAGGATTAAATTTTAATATTGAAAAAAATCCAACTTTTTATCAAGGCGCACTTAAATTAGAAAATAATTTTTTCAAAAAATTAAATATTAATAAAATAATAGAAGGAAAAAAAAAAGAAATAAAATATTTAGTTAAAAATAAATTAGGAAATCTAGCATTTATTATTAATCAAAGAAAACCAAGTCCATTAAAATTTTTTGAAAAAGGACTTCAAAAACATTTATTTTCAAAAAATAGTGATTTTTTAGTTCATTTTCCAAAAATAAGAAAAAAATATTTATATGAACAACATAGAGTATCAAATAATTTAAATGAAAAAATTGATATTGGTTCTTTAGTTTATCTTCAATTAAAAGATACTCAATCTAATTTACTTCAAGAAAAATATTTAAAAAGAAGTTCTATATTTAAAATAGAAAATTCTGCTGACACAGTCGAAAATGAATATCAAAAAATTATATCTCAAAGAAAAAGAAATTCTCAAATTAATTTTCATAAAAAAGTAGAAAAATTAATTAATATAAATAATACAAATAATAGTTCAAATTCAAATCCAAATATAGGAAATTCGACAATTAGTTCATCAAGAAATAATAATAATACTTCAAGAAATAATTATAATACATCTAAGAATTATTATATTAAAATAAAAGATAAAAATTTAACGGTTGATTCAAAAAAATCAAAAAGATCAAGAAATATATCAAATTTATTTAAATTAACATCATATGAAACACCAAAAAATAAAAAAACAAAATCTTATTTAACAACATCAGGAAATAATACAGAAGATAATTCAGAAAGTAATAAAATATTAGAAACATATTCAGATAAAATAACAAAAACAACTAATTCATTTTTTAGTCCAATTCAATCAAAAACATATAATAAAACAATTAAAGTACATAAAATAATAAGAAGTAATTTAAATGAAAAAGTATCTTTATTAAATAAATTAACAAATAAATGTAATAATCAACTATTTAAATTAGTTGATTCATCAAAAAATAAAGAACGTGAATTATCAAAATTAAAAGATTTAGAAGAAGTTTTTTCATTTAAAAGAAGAAAAAAAGATCCATTAGAAGAAAATACAAAAAATTTAGTTTATCAAGCAAAAAATGATGTTTATTTTGGAATGGATAAATATAAAGCAGAATTATTATCTTTAACTGATGAAGTTACAAGAATGCCTGATGATGTTGCTTTATATCTTGTTGATAGAATTGCTAAAAATTATGAAAGTAAAGCAAATTTGGTTGAAGAAGTTACTTCACATATTGGATTTAATCCAATTTTACAAAAGATTAAAAATAGACAAAATAAGAAAATAAGAGAAAAAATTGAAAAGAATTATAAAAAAATTGTTAAGTTAGATGCTTCTCTTGATAAAAAAAAAGAAAAAATGCATTTTTTACATGAACAAATTTTTAATAAGGCTGAATGATTTTATTTTTATTTTCATTATTTAACGATTTTTTAATATTGATTATTTATATATATAATAAAAATTTTTTAAGTATTAGCAATTTAAAATATTAATCATAAAATTTTTCTATAATTAAATTTAAAAATATGGAAAAATTAAAATATTTTTTTTTAATTATAATATAAATACAAAAGAATGATATTTTATATTCAAATATAAAAAAATATTCTTTAAAAAAAGAATATTTTTATTATTCAAATACTGATATAAATATGCTTTTAATTTCCTTATATAATTAAACAATTGTTTATTGAAAAAAATTATTAAATAACAAATAATATTATTTTAAAAACTAATAAATTTTATTTATTGAAGTGAATTAATTGCATCATCAGTAACAAGAGGTTCTTCTTTATCACCTGCACCGCTTTTTCTCAATGATAAATGTTTTATTTGATTTAATAATTTTTCTTTTTCACCTCTAATTTTCAAATATATAATTAAAGAAATAATTAAAACTATTACAATCACAATTATAATTATTATAATTATAACTCCATCTCCACTTATAGAAGAACTTTTAAATATCATAATAGAATTATTAAAACTTTTATTTTCTACTATATTTTGAAAATCATAATTAATATTTTTTATTTCATTTGCATTTTCTTTTATTATCTTTCCTTTTATTTTATTTTTTATTAATTTGTAAGTTAATAAATAATATGATTTTAAATTTGCTTTAATATTTATTTTTAATTTCAAATTTTTGATATCTTTATATAATTTAATCTTAAAAATTTCCTGATTTTTTTTACTGCTTAATATAAAATCCAAATTTTTATTATTTAATGTTTTATTTTTAATTATCATATGCGCATCACCAGATATAATTTTTAAATTAATTTCAAAAATATCATTATCTTCGAAATCATTAGGTAATTTTATTTGTAGATTATCTATTTCTTCTTTTTCAATAAAATTATAAAAATTATTGTGAATAATAATAATTTCATCTAGATTGGTCATTCTTATATTTTTATTATTTTTTGAACAGAGATTTAAATTTATAAATATTGTAAGAAAAAGAAAAATTATTTTGGTATAATACATTTTTAAAACTAATTTATTAATATTAAAATCAAATGATTGAAAAAATGATTTAATTAATTGTAAAAAATAATAAAATTAATAAATTATAATATATATTTAAAATAATAGAATTATTACTAAAAATTTTGGTCTTATATTTATGTTTGACATTAGTATTAAATAATTGTAAATCAAAAAATATTAAAAATAAATTGAAAATATAATGAAAAAAGAATTTGAGAATAAAATATACTTTTATTAAATATAAATTTAATAACATAATGAAAGATTATAAAAACAGAATATAAATTATAAATAAAAGAAAAATAAAATATTTATTAAAATTTAATTATGATTTTCAAAGATTAAAAAATTAAGAATTGTTCATTTCTCATTTTAATAATAAATAATTGGAAAATTATTATAAATATTTTTTATGATTATTTTTTAATTATTCTTTTTGTTTAATATATTATAAAATAAATAAAAGGTGTTCATTTTAAAAAATAAAATATTATACCTTTATTTTGTTTTAATATTTTTCCTTTTATTTTAAAATTCAATGTTAGAAAAAAATTTTTTTATAATTTTATTTGTTTTATATAATAAAACAAGGAGAGAATCAATTATTTTTTTTTAATTTATTTATTATCTCTCTTTTTTTTTAATTTTTTTACTATCTTTTTTTTAATAAAATTTATATAATAAAATATAAAATAAAACAAATTAATCATTTTAATAAACAAAAACTCTAAACTAAATTAATAGAAGCAATTAGAAATGATTTAAGAAAAATTTTATTATAATATAACTAGGATAAAATATATTTTTAATAATAATTCTTATAAAAGATTTAAAATGATTAAAAAAATCATAATAATTAAATTTAAAATAAACTTTTCAAAAAAATAAAAACTCAAATTTAACAAAATAATATTCAAACATTTTTTAAACAATATAATTTAAAACATAAAAAGAAAAGGGAAAAAGAAAAATAATAACAATTTCTTGAAATTAACATTTGTTTCACTTTCATATAAACCATCATACAAATAATCACTAAAAGTATAAACAGCAGCTTTTCTATGTTCAGTATATTGTTCAAATAATTTTCCAGGTAAATAACAAGTAAAAGTTTTATCTCTTAAACCATAATTACATTCTAATATATTAATATAATTATTATTATCATATAGTTTAAAAATTTCATTTCTAAATTCATTTTTATCAACAAATAATAAAGAAGGAAAAGTAATATAAACAAAATTATAAATTCTATTTTTATATTCTTCTCCATAATAATAATTCCTTAAAATATCAGAAAAATATAAATTATCATTTTTTTTTTGTAATAAAATAGGAGCATCTAAATCAGAAATTAAATCACCTTCTCCAAATTGTCCTTTATGGCCAAAATATTCTTTAGTTAAATTCATTAAATGTTCAAAATTATCATATTTTAAATTATGAATATCTTGAAATAATTGAGCAGTGTCACCACCCCATCCAACTAAATTAGCAAAACTTTCATTATATGAATTATGAAATTCTAATCCATTCATTACTGCAAATAAATGAACAAAATCTAATGTTTCATTTGAAGGTAATTTTATATCTCCTAATTTTCTAATTGATTCTACATTTGTTTTTTTTTCTGTGTCTTTTTCTTTTATAAAACTTATTAATTCTGAATCTACAGAACCACCTGCAATTGTCCATTGATTTCCTGTGTATTTTCCTTCTCTTATGTAACTTACTATTAAATGTGTTAAAGATTTTTGATTGAATGTTTTTGTTTGGTATTCTTTTATGTATGATTCTAGTATTTCTAAATTTGAGAGTACTTCGTTAAATGAAGTAAAGTTCATTTGTTTTATGAGAAATAATATTAAAAATAAATTCATTACTTTCATTTTTTTATTTAAAAATATCATTTAAATTATATCATTTTTATAATATCATTAATATGATTTTTAAGAGAAAAAAAGCTATTATATATATGTTTTATTTGAGATTATTGTTTTATTTATAAATTATAATATCATAAATAATAAAAAGGTTTAATTATGTTGAAAAAGTAATCTTTATTTAATAATAAATGGTAAAATATTTTATATCTTCTTTTATTATTATATTATTTTTATATTTAGAATTAATATTTAGATTTAAAAATTATATTT
>JAJMZS010003325.1:0-23340 GCA_023807205.1 Isotricha prostoma | reverse complement strand
CACAAAATAAATGTGTTCCTAAACAACAAACTAGAAAATGTCCAGATGGATTTAGATTTGATAAAACACAAAATAAATGTGTTCCTAAACAACAAAATAGAAAATGTCCAGATGGATATAGATTTGATAAAGCACAAAACAGATGTGTTCCTAAACAACAAAATAGAAAATGTCAAAATGGATATAGATTTGATAAAACACAAAACAGATGTGTTCCTAAACAACAAAATAGAAAATGTCAAAATGGATATAGATTTGATAAAACACAAAACAGATGTGTTCCTAAACAACAAAATAGAAAACCTATAAGATGTAGATATCAATACAATCCAAAAACCAGAAGTTGTAAGGTTTTAACAAAAGAATGCAATTTACAAGGATATTATAGCTCAAATTATAGAAAATGCATTCCTAGATGTCCTAATGGCCAAAGATTTGATGGAAATGATTCATGTAGATAAAAATTATATTTTTAAAAATTAGTTTTTATTAGTTAAAAAAAAGAAATTTATTTGTTACTAATTGTTAAATATATTTTTAATTATTTGTTAAATGAAATAAATTATTTTATTGAGAAATACTTTTTCATCAATTATATTATACTTAAATTTTAATTTTCATTATTTAATCATATATAAAAATCTTTATTTTAGAATAAATTGGAAAAATATATAAATCAGGATACATTCATGAATTAAATCAATTTATAATATCTTTTATTTTAAAATAAAATAGTTTTTAGAATGAAAAAAGCATTTAAGACTTTTTTGAGATGATTTTAATTTGAAATAAAAATGAAAAGTATTATAAAATTTAATAAAAGAATCATTCAGAAACCTCAATATAAATTATTTATTAATTCATTTTTTAAATTAAATATTATTTCAAAGATATTTCAAATTGAAAATTATAATTTTTTATTCATTATATCTATTTATTTTAACACATTTATTTTTTTTTTCATCAAATCTTTCATTTCTACGACATTTTAAATGCTTTCCTATTGGAATACATTTTTGTTTAACAAAATCATATTTTTCAAATTCACCACATCTTTGTTTTTTAGGTCCAACACATTGTTGAGTTCTTGGATTATATCTCTCATTTGTTTTACAAACTTTTTCACATTGTCTTGTAGTAATATTATATAATTGATATGCTTTACATAAATCTTTTTGTCTAACACATTTTTTATTCTTTCTATCAAAAATTAAATTTTTACTACATACTTGTTCACATTCATTTAATCTTAAATTTAATCTTTCATAAGGTTTACAATTTTTTTTTTTTACGCATTCTTCATTTTTTTTATTATATATTTCATCTAATTCACAAACTTGTTCACATTCATCTGTATTTTCATTTAATCTTTCATATGGATTACATCTCTTATCACATTCTTTTGTATTTCTATTATATCTTTCATTTATCATACAAGCATCTTCACATTCATTTTTTTCTTCATTAAATCTTTGATATGTTTTACATTTTTTTTCACATTTTGATGTTTTTTTATTATAAACTTCATGTATTGAACATACTACTTGACATAAATTATATTTTTCATTGAATTTTTCATTTGCTTTACATATGTTTTTAATTTCACATTTTTTTGTTCTGTGATTGTATACTTCATTATATCCACATTTTGGAATTTCTTCTTTATTTGGATAATCCTCTTCTCTTAGCTCTATATCATTTTCATGTGGTATAGGATTAGGTTCATATTGTGTTTGGGTTAATACAAAGGTAAATAAGATTATAAATAATGCTTTCTTCATTTATAATTTAATGATTTGTGTAATTATAATTTTTTATTATTATTTTTTATTTATACAATATATGATTTCATTTTAATTTTTATTTATTAATAATTTTAATTTTCTAATTTATTATTAAATTGATGAATATAAAATGACAAATTATTTTTTCATTTCATAAATTTAAATAAAACTAAATAAAACAATTCAAAAACAAAATTATTATTTAAATAAATTTAAAAAATATGATAATTAAAATATTTTAGTGATATAAATTACTCAAATTATTTTTTATCTAATAGTTTATTTTATAAATTTTAAAATTATGTAAACTTTTTTGATTATTTTTCAAAATTACCATTCTATTATTTCAAATATCAAAATAAAGCAAAAGCAAATGTCTAAATAGAGAACATGAATTAATTTCTAATTCATTATATAAATTAATTTTTTATTTTATGTAATTGAAAGATGATTTACAAAACAATATGAAAAATAGATACAATAATAATATTTGACCATTAAATTATTTTTTCTAAAAAAATAAAAATTTAATTTAATTTGTATTTTTAAAATAATTCAACTTCATTAATTATTATTATTTATTTTAATTATATTTCTATAATTTGTCTTTTTAATATAATTTTTTTTTTATTTTTTATTAAATATTTATATTCTAAATTTTTTCATTAATAATTAACTAAAAAATGATATTTACCACTCTTATTACTTTCTTCTTAATTTTTGTTACAACATATTTCATAAATAAAAGATTAAAATTCAATAAAATTCAAAAAGAAATGTATTCAAAATTACTTTCAATATCCCCACAACTTCAAAAAACAATTTCTGATTTCAAAAATAGGCCAACAACAATTACATTTAATTTTCATAAGTTAATAAAAGAAAATCCTTCATTTCAAAAATTAAAATGTAAATGGAATTCAAAAGAATATTTTATTGAAAATCAAAAATATATTTCATTTGAAGTCTCTAATTTGTCTGGACAAAATTATGTTACTCCTTTAAAAATTTCACTTTTAAATGAAAAATATGAAAAAGAATTTTTAATAAATGTTTATTCACATCAAAATAATATTTATACAATATTTACAGATGATGATAATAATTCAGATATTCAAAAATTTTCTTTAGAATGTATTTATTATTCAAAATTTGAAAATTCACTTCCAAAATATATTCAAGTGAAAAATAATGAAATTAAAAAAAATATAAAAATTGAAGAAAATTTTGAAATAAATAATAGAAGGAGATATACAATAATAAATATTAATTGTAAAATATGTGTTTGTATTATTAATTACTGTTCAGATTTAAATATTGATTGTTTTAATTCAATTTTTGATGATAATAATAATAATAATATTTTTTTAAATGTTATAATTATAAATAAAAAAAAATATGCATGCTTATTCCTCAATAAACAAAAAAAGAAAATTTATCAATTAAGTGAAAAAGAAAAAAAAATCTTTATAAAATTTAAAGAAGAAATAATAAATAAATTTATTATTCCTAATATAAATAAAGATATTGATTATTTGGAATCAATTGAATCAAATTTTTATGATAATTTACTTGATTTTGCTAAAACATATAAAATTAATGAAGATAAAAAATCTAATTTTGATGAATCAAAAATTAGTTTTAGTGATAAATTAAATTCAGAATTTAAAGGTATTGAATTAATATTAAAAAAATATTTTGAATCTCCTTTTTCAAAAAGATTTAAAGATGAAATTAAAGAAAAAGATTATGAATCAACAATTGAATTAATATATATTTATATTGGTATTTTTAATAACAATTCATTTTATTCATTACTTAAATTTGAAAAATTAAAAAGAGAAATTGAAAAACAATTTTTAAAAGATAAAAATAAAGTATTTTCATTAAAAGATAAAATTAAAATATTATTTAATTTAAGAAGTTATATAATGAAAAATAATAGCAATGAAGCATCTTATGAACTAGTAAAATTAATAGATTTACCATATTATTCCCCTTATTTTAGTTCAAAATTATTTTATAGAAATATTATAGAAAATTTAAAACTAAATTCAAAATTAAGTTTATTTTATTTGCAATTAAATTCTGGTTCAGATTTTGAATATAATACTAATAAATATATTTATAAGATATTAATGATTCCTTTATTCTTAATTAAGGAGCATATTTTATTTAATGAACAAAATTATTTTTTCAGATATTTTTTAAACGATGGTAAATATGCATACACAGATAGTTATACTGGAATTTATTCTTTTAATGAATTTGAATTATTTCAAACATTAAAACCAATATCTACTGATGAAAATGATGACAAAACAGTTAAAATAAACTTTGTTTATTTTCATGAGGGGGGTCATAAGAAATTTAATGGAAATAATAAAATGGAATTATCACCAAAATATTTTATTAATAATGATTTGGAAGTTGTTGGTAATAAAGATATGAACACAGATGAATTCATAGGAGAATCAGGAGAAGTTGTTGATTATTATATTTTTAATAACAATAAAGAAAAAATTAATAGGATTTTAAAATTAAAAAGAGGATTAAAAGAGCTGAAAAACGTTAATTTATATACTTCAGAATCTTTAAATGAATTAAATGATAAAATAAATAGAATTATAAATTCAGCGAAATATAGTAAAGGAGTAACATTTTTAAAAAAAGAAGAATTATTTTGTAAAGATGGGGTGGATTATACAAGAGAAAAAAAAAAAAGTCGTAAATATTATGATTATGGAATGTATTCCTTTCACTAAGAATTTTAAATATTATTATATAATGAATATTAATTGATTATTAAAAATTTAAATCTTTAATTGCTATTAATATTAATTAACAAAATTTTTTTTTAAAATTTATTGAGAGATGTAAATGAGTCCATCTTTGAATAATTCATGATTGAAAAATACGAATGATAAAAAAGGAGATTAATTTAACATTTTTTAAAATTTAATTTTAGTTTATCAAAAAAGTTATTACTAATAAATTATTATTAGTATTATTATTAATATTTTTATGATTAATTTTATTTGTTAAAAACTTAATTTTAAATTTATTGATTATTTTTCAAAATTATCATTCTATTATTTCAAAAATCAAATTTAAAATAAAGTAATAAAAGCTACTTTATATATAATAATCTATTACACTATCAATTCTCTCTATTAATAATTAATTTTGTTCTAGATTCTTGTGAATATTTTACATATTTATATAATAAATTAAAGGAAAGTATATTATGTATTTATTTATATATTATTGGTTATTCATATTTTTTGTAATAATTTTATTTTGTAAAAATAAATTAAAGAATTGAAAAAAATAAAATTGTAGAATTCAAATTTATAATACTTTAAAAATAATTGAAATTTATATTCATTTAATTTATAAAATAAAATTAATTTTAAAATTATATATTATTTAAATGAGTAATTCACCTATTAAATCACCTATTAAATCACCAATTAAATCTCCAAAAAAACAAAAACCTTCACCAGAAACCAAAATAATAAGATGTCCTCAATGCATTAATATTCCATCAATAACTTTTATTCATTCTAAAGATGGTTTAGGATATATTAAATATGAATGTAAAGCAGGACATAATAATACAATAACATTAAAAAACTTTTTACAATATAGTAAAAAATTTTCAATAGAAAAATGTGAATGTAAAAGATGTAATAAAGATCCTGTAAATCATAAAGATATTTTTTTATTATTTTGTAATGAATGTAAATCACCATTTTGTTCAAATTGTAAAAAATATCATTTAAAAAAAAATGAAACACATATTTTAATTCCTTTATTCAATTTTGATTCATCATGTCCTAAACATGGTCAAACTATTAGTTTTTATTGTCAAGATTGTAAAAGTAATTTATGTACTTTTTGTCTAAATGAACATCAAAATCATCCTCTTGATTCTTTACAAAAATTAACTATTAATAATAATGAATTAAATGAATATAAAAATTATATTAAACAATCAAAAAATTATATTGAACAATTTGATTTAGTTATTAATGATATTTTAAAAAATGCTAATAATGAAAAATTAATGATGATAATTAATAAATATAGAGAAGAAAATTTAGATGAAATTACTTTAGCAAATGAAATAATTGAAAATTATATTATTAAGGAAAGTCAAAATAATTTAAATTATGAAATTATTAATAATTTAAGAAGTGTTCTAAAATTTAATAATATTGAATTATTAAAAAATATTTCAAAAATTGAAAATGTTTTAGAAAAAATTAAATATATAATGGAAAATATTAATAATGAAAGTAATTATATATTATGTAACACTAGTGGGGATTTTAGAGAAATGAATCTTTTTCCTCATAAAAAGAAAAATACAGTTGAAATTGAATTGTAAAATTATTTATTTATTATATTTTTAGTAAGTAAAAATAATTTTTATTATGAAATATAGACAGTAAATTTTAATTTTATATTTTTATTAGTAAGTAAGAATTATTTTAATAAAAATTAGAGAGTAAAATATATTTTTATTATTAATTAAGTTCAATGTAATATAAATTTTATAAACAAATTATAGTGAGTAATAAAATAAAATTTAATTTTAATAGTTTGTAAAAATTAATTTATCTAAAAATATAGAAAGTAAAAATAAATCTCTAATAATATAGAAAGTAAAAATTAATTATTAGAATTGTAGATAGTAATTTAATATATTAATATTTTAGTATGTAAATATATATAATTAAATATTAAAATAGAAAACCATCAAATGAGTAAAATTTCAATTTATTTAAAATTAGGGAGTATATTATATAAAATAATCATTTAGTCGGTAAAAAATAAAATAATTTTTTAGAAATAAAGAATTTATTTCAAAACATCTAAACAATACTTTAAATGGAATAACAATAACTTCTTTATCAGATGATAAATTTACAGCCATAGTTTCAAATGTTAAAAACATTCCTGGTGATTTTACTTTTGATATTGAATTAGAAAAGAATATTTATCCAACAAAAATGATTTTTTATGAAGAAGATTATAGTAAAGATGTTGTTCAAAAATTAAAAGAAAAAGGAAAAGACTTAACTCACAATGACATACCATTCCTTTTTGAAAATTTAATTAATCTTCTCAATGATTAAAAAATAAAAAATAAAATCAAAAAAAAAATAAATAATAAAATAAAAAAAACTATACAAAAAATAAAACGAATAAATCAAAAAAAACTGATTTTATAAAAAAAAGAATAAAAAAATTTTGTTTATACTAAAATAAAATTCCTCAATGATATACTCTTCTCCTATAACCTGCACTACTATAGCCACCACCAGTACTTTCAAAATATCTATAATCAATAAATAATCCAGCCATAATAAGGTTGAGTTTATCCTCAGGAGTAGCTGTTTTAGGAAATTCAATAACATATGTATCAGCATCACTAATTAATTCCAAATAATCCTGAGCCATTTTTTTTTTAATTTTCGCAATAATATTTCCATCACTTCCTCCTTGTCTAATATTCATTTCAACATCATTAAATTTACCACATCCTTGCCCATTTACACTCCCATTTCTACAACAAAAACCACATTGACAACACCTAATTGTAATATAATATTTAATTTCTTTTTCATTTGAAATAACAAATAAAGGATCACAACAGCTACATTCATCTTTAATTTCACCAAATACTTGTTTATTACTACTATATTCTCCTTTTATAGTTGGACGAGCTAAACAACAACAAGTACATTTAAATGGTTTAATCAATTCAGCAAAATAAGTTTTGAAAGCAGTATCATTAAAACTCGTTACATTTGGTATATGTTTAATTTTCATTTTAAATTCACGTGCATCTGCAGTACAACAATTTCTTTGACAACCAGTAGATTGTTCTTTACATTTGAATAAATATTTTTCCATTCCATTTGGTAATGTTATAAAAACATGATATCTATTTTCAGTCTCCAATCCTGTCATTATTTCCCCTAATTCTGGTTGT
This sequence comes from Isotricha prostoma, assembly GCA_023807205.1. Lineage (NCBI taxonomy): Eukaryota > Ciliophora > Litostomatea > Vestibuliferida > Isotrichidae > Isotricha > Isotricha prostoma. The sequence goes on along the minus strand of JAJMZS010003325.1, from coordinate 15,552 downwards.
TGTCTTATTGTTGCTCTCACACTTAATGCTAATTCACTAAGGGGATCTTGGGTAAATGTATATTGGAGATTTCCAAACATTGGAATAAATACCATTGGTTGACCCATCATTGGTTGAGTCATCATTGGTTGATTTGTGTAGTTTTGATCAGTCTTGTAATTTTGAGGTAAAGAAGATTGTTGATATCCTTGTTGATTATATTGATTTTGATTATTTTTGTTTAAATTTAAGTTTTGATCTTTTATTGGGTCAGTTTCTATATTTTAAAGATATTATTTATTTCTTACCATTTGACATATTATTTATTTGTTTTTATGAAAAATTATAATTATAGTTGAAAAGAAATTTTAATTTTTATAATTATTATAATATTTTTAATGATTTTAAATTATTAAATATTAAAAAGAAGTAGTATTTAGAATTTATTTTTTATAAATTTTTTTATTTATTAAAATTATATATGAATATATAAAAACTATAAACAATTTAATTAATTATTATCAATTATATCAATATAATCTAATGTAGGTATTATTTTACATTTTTTTAACATAATTAAATTATTTAATTCTAAATTATTTCCAATTAAATATAATTTCTCTAATGACTTATTTAAATTTGTTTGAATAAAAATAAAATTAATCCCATTAATATCGAATTTATTATTTTGTAAATTTAAAATTTTTAATTTAGGTGTTATAAATAAACTAATTAATTTAACTCCTTCATTTCCAATTTTATTATCTGATAAATTTAATTCCATTAAATTTGGAAATTCCATTAAAGTTAAATAAAATATTCCTCCTGGTTCAATATTATTTTTTGACAAATCTAATTTTTTTAAATTTCTTAAATTAAGTCTTGAAAATTTTTTCAATTCTTTTATTGATAAATTCTTATCTGATAAAATCAATTCTTTTAAATAATTCTCAAGATCTAAATCAATTAAATTAAATTTCTGAATAGATAATTTATATAAATAAATATTATATATTATAAAATGAATATCATTTTCATTAAAATAATATTCTTTATTATCATAAATAAATCCAATACAATAATTTTTTGAATTTTCTTCATAAATTATTGGCATTGAATTATAAATTTGATTTTCATTAAAATTAATTTGATTTTTAATAAAAGAAATTAAATTAAAACTTGACAATTCCTTTTTATATTCATAAGTGAATAAACCATTTTTTATTTTGTTATTATATTTTAAACCAATCCATTTATTCATAAAAAAAGAGTTAAAACATATTATTACAAAATTATTTCTTTTAAATATACAAAATTTTAAAAATCTTTCTGGATAAAATGATATCATAATATCTTGAACTATTTCATTTTTTTCAGAATAAATATTTTTTGATATTAGAATTGTATTAGAATTAATAGCAAAACAATTATATTCTTTAAATACTTTTTCATTTGTAAATTTAATATAAACTTTTCCAATACAATCAGAAGGTTTAAAATAATTTATTTCTCCTTTTTTTTCTATTATCTCTAAATTTTGTTGAATTTCTTTCCTTTTAAAAAAATTTAAATCTTTTTTTAATATTGAATTTAACTCATTATCTTTTAAATTTATATATTTCCTAATTGATTTTTTTTTAACTGAATCAATTTTAAATAAATTAATACAATGTTTACATTCAATTAAAACTTCTGAAGTAATTGTATTTTTTCTAGCATCAATAAATTTAATATTTTTAACATTTTCAAATATATATCTTAATGAAGAATCAGTTATTCCAATATTATTAATATATAATTCATTTAAATTTAACATTTCTCTACTAGTAACAAAAGATAATATTCCTTCATCTTTAATATTTATATTATTTGAAAGAGATAAAATTGAAATTTGATTTATTATGTTTATTTTTGAAAGATTAAGTAATCCAATTTTAGTTAATTTATTCCCATCCAAATATAATTCTTTTAATTGTTGTGTTTTTAATAAATTTAAATCTTTAATTGATTCATCATTTAATTCAATATAACATAAATGAAGAGAAATTAAATTTTTAAAATCTATTTTAAATAATTCATTTATTAAAACATATGATTTTTCAATATATAATTTTTCAATTGTATATAATGAATTATTATAATTTATTTTATCAATAAAATTTTTTTCAATATTTTCATAATACCAACCAATAAAATTTTTATATTTATTTTCTAAATTATTTTTAGAAAATAAAGCAATAATATAAGAAAAAATTTCAATATCTTTCTCATTAAATAAAATTAAATGTTCATTTTTACTAATAATTCCAATAACATATATTCTCTTTCTTGAATCTTGATAAAAAACAGGACATCCTATATAAATATTATTATTTATTTTAATATTATTTTGAAATTCAATATTAAATTCTTTTATTATATTTTTAGAATTTAAAGTTAGATAACAAGTTTGGATTAAAATTTTATCTTTTTTTATTTCTTCTTTTGATTTACTATCTAAACCAAAAAATTGTTTAAGTTTATAAAAATGAAAATATATAAAAGTTAAACCATTATTTTTATGAATCATATTCATTAAAGGACATTCAATTTGGTTAATAGTTATTTTTTTTGCAAATTCTCCATTTTTTTTTATATTTCTAGTTAATGTAACTATACAATTTGGATAAATTGCAAAACAATTATAATCATATGATTTATTTTGAAATTCACAATGCAAAATAAAAATTGATGATTCAAAAAAATAATTTATTTTTTCTTCTTCAGATGTAATTAACAAATCATTATGAATTATTTCTTCAAATATAAAAATTGAACATTCAAATTTTTTTCTTTTATATTTTTCTTTATATAAATAATGACTAAAATATAATGGATCATCGAATTTTTTATTTATATCTTTTTTATTTAATTCAGAAATATTTATATTATCTTCATAATTTATATTACTACCTATTTTTATTTGAAAAGTTTTATTATTAAATAAAGGTAAAATTTCATCTTCTATATAAAAAGAAAATAAGTTTTCAAATAAAGATATATATTTTAATTCTGGAAATGATATTTTTGTTAAATAATATAAATCATAATCAATCAATCCAACATTATTTAATTCTAAAATTTTTAAAAATTCAAATTTTTTACATTTTGTAATTTCCTTTATTCCACTATTATAAAGTTGATTTTTAGATAAATTTAATTCACTTATAGATTGAATAAAAGGTGATTTTTCTAAAAAATTTTTTAAACCAATTGATGTTATTTTATTATTTGCAATAGAAAAATAAGAAATATTATAAAAATAACATTTACTAAATGTAATTAAACCATTATCATCAATATCATTTCCTGATAAATCTAATTTTTCTAATTTCCATAATTTTGATTTATTTAATAATTCAATTATTTTATTCCCAATATGATTTTCTGATAAATTTAAATATTTTAAATTTTTTAATTCATTTCTTGTTAAAATTTCAATATTTTTTAAAGTTAGATTTTTATTAGGAAAATATAATTTAATACAATCATTTAATGGATTCAAACTATATTTATTTATAATTTTTAATCCATTTTTCCAAATATATTTAATAATTAATTTAACATCATTTTCATTAAAGAATTTAATTTTTTTTTCAATATCTACAAAACCAACAACATAAACTTTTTCTAATTTATTTTCATCATAATAAATAGGACTTCCAGGAATATTTAAAAATAATTTTTTCATATTTTCATCAATTATATTTTCATATTCTTTAATTAATATATCTGAATTATTATAAGGAATTTCAGTACTATGAATAATAGGAATACCATTATTAATTCCTAAATTAGTTGTTAAAGTTAAAATCTTATTTTTTTTCTCAGTATCATCTAAAAAAGTTAAACCTAACCATGATTTAAAACAAGGTTCATCAAATGAAATAAATGTAAATTTTTCTTCAATTTCAATATTCTCAATTTTAATTTTTAAATTTGATAATTTTGATGATACTGGTGTTTTAATATATTCATTTAAGTTATTAAAATTATTTGATAATGTCATTATTAAATTTGGACTTATAATAAAACAATTATAATTAAAAGATTGTTGAATGTTTTTTTCTTGATACATATTTATTAATAAATTTCCTATTAAATAGTATGGATATGAATTTATTTTATCTTTTGGAATATTTGATTCAGTTATTTTAAAATAATTTTTGTCATTATTTGATTCAAGTGAATTATTAATTTTTATTATTGTTTTTAGTGAAGTTGATTTATTTTGTTTATTTAAATTTGAGGATATATTATCTCTTTTTTTTTCATTAAAACATTCTGATAAATACTTTTTATCTTGGAATTTCAAATTTAAATTAATTTCTATTTGTGACATTACATCTTTATTGACAATATAATTATAATTTCCCATTTTAAAGGATTTGTTTTTAATTTTTTTAAAAAATTAAAATAATGAAAACACAATTAATTCAATTTATTTTTTTAAATAAAAAAATTATTTTACTCCTTTTAAATTAATCATAAAATTATATATTTCCTTTATTATTTCTGTTTAAAATTTAATTATTATAAAAAAATAATAAAATGCTAGTAAAAAAAGTATTAATCTTAATTTTAATAAATTTTTCTCAATCATTATATGATAAACCATATGATTTATATTCTGAAATAAAAATATCTTTTAATGAAAATTCCTGTTTCCCATCAAATGAAGAAACAATAAATTCATTAAATGAAAATTTTAATATAAAAACAGATAATCCATCAAAAAAAGAAAAATTTATAATAGGACCATGTAATCCAATATTATTTATTCCAGGAATATATGGTTCTCGATTAGTATTATCAGTAAATTGTAAAAATTTATATGAAAATGAAATAGATAAATTAATGGATATAAGAATATTTTGTGGTAATCAAGTATGTAAAAATTTAAAAGAAGAAAATGAAGAACATACATTATTTGCAGCAATAACAGATCAAGCATTCACATTATTAAATGTAGGAAATAATAAATATTCAGCATGTTTAGGTTATTTTATGCAATATTTTAATAAAGAAGAACAATGTCCAATTATAAAAGAAAATAAAATTAATAATAAAAATAAAAGAACATGTCTCCAATCAAATAATATAAGAATTACAATATATGGTGCATCAAAAAAAACAAAAAAAAAATCAAAATGTGGTTTAAAAGGAATAACAAATTTAATTCAAACTGAAATTGATTATTTAGATAATATGATAAATTCAGGTGCAGCAGCATTATATAAACCAGCAATAGATTATTTTAAAAAAATAGGTTATGAAGAAGGTTTCTCAATGAGTGGTTTACCATATGATTATAGACAATTTGTATCAAATAATAAATTTGCAAAAGAAGCTTTTCGATATCAAATTGAGAGACTTTATAATAATACAGGAAAAAAAGTTTTAATTGTTGCTCATTCATATGGTAATTTAATTACTTTAAATAATTTACTAGATTATAATAATAAAGATTTATTATTAAAAATTAAAAAATTTTTATGCTTTGCTCCACCAATTGCAGGTTCTAGTACTTTATTAGATATTTTTTTAAAAGGTATGAGAGCTTGGGGTTTAAAATTTAATTTATTTGGTAAAGAAATTACAATTGCAAATTATGATATTTTTGGTCAATTTATGATGTATTATTCTATGCCTACTTTAGTTGAATTGAGACCTTTACCTATTATTAATAAAATTTTAAATGGTTATAAAGATTATTTTGATTTTGCTCAAGCTTTAAATGAAAGAATTAATCTTGAAGATAAGTGTTATAATATTAATTGTAATAGTAGTTTTATTAAAGAAAATTCTAAGAAATTTAATAAAATTTTTAATAGTTATTATCCAGATTTAAATGAAGATGAATGTAAATATAAAAATAATAAAAATGATAATATTAAAGAATTAAATCATCCTTGTAGAATGGAAATTTATAATATTGGAAAATGTCCTTCTGTTATTATTCCAAATAAATTTTTTAAACCAAAAAGTTCTAATATTAAATCTTTATGTGGTATTAGGAATTCTTCTTTATATTATGCTGAAGATTGTGATTTTAATAATGAAGATAAAAAATGTTTAAATGAAATTTATATGAATAAAGGTCCTTATTCTTTTGATGATAAAGAAAAAGTAAATTTCTTAATTAAAAGATTTAATAAAAAATTTTCTAAATTTTTTGGTAAAAAAATAGATGAAAATTATTTTGAAAAAAAAGAATTATTACAAAAAAAAGTATATACTTTATTAGAAGAACATAATAAAATATCTATAACTAAAGATCTACCAATTCCACCAATTGATACAAATGTAATTTATACAAAATATAATCCTTCAAAAGATTCATTTATTTATGATGAAAAAAAGACAGATTCATTTTCAAATGAAGAATTATTATTTTCAGGAGGAGATGATACAGTTCAAAGTTGGTCTTCATTATTAACAGCATTTAAATGGATTTATGATAAGAAGAAAAATAATTTAAAGCAAAATATAAAAATTTTAGAATATTGTTCAACATTAGGAAAAAATAATAAATATGCTTTTGACAAAAATAAAAAATATTTAGATAATTTTACTGCTTTATCATGTGATTGTATAAATGATAAAAATGAATATACTGGAAAAAATGAAAATTGTGGTCATTCTGCAATGATGAGCGATAGTCATATTATAAAATATATTGAATATGAAATAAGAAATGATAATGAAAATAGAATTATTACAGAAGATAGAAAAAATGCTTTATATAATGTTAATAATAATGAAAATGATATACAAGAATGTAATGAACAATTAAAAATAATATCTGATAAATATTAAAAATAGAATAATACATTTTATTAATTATTAAAAAAAAAAAAATTTATAATTCTCAATTTAATATATTCATTAAAAATATTCCAAACTCATTATTTCAATTTTAAATAAATTTATATTAAGATGCATTTGAATATTTATACAAAGTAGCATATTTAGCACCAAGTGCCAATAATTCTTTATGAGTTCCTTTTTCTACTATTTTTCCGTTTTCAAGAACAAAAATAATATCACTATCAACAATAGTACTTAATCTATGAGCTACAGCAACACTTGTTCTACCTTTTTGTAATTCATCAATACTTTTCTGTACTTCAATTTCACTTTCTTTATCAAGTGCACTAGTAGCTTCATCTAATAATAAAATTATAGGATCTTTTAAAAAAGCTCTTGCAATAGCAAGTCTTTGTTTTTCTCCTCCAGAAACAGGATCTTCTTTAGTTCCCATTTGATCTTTATTAAAAAACTTTTCAATAACTGCCCTTTTAGCAGCATTAAATACTTCATCACGTGATGCAGTTAATTTCCCATAAAGAATATTATCATAAACACTTCTTTTGAAAAGAACAGGTTCTTGACTTACTAAACCAATTTTTTTACGTAATTCATATAAATTATATGTTTTTATATCAATATCATCTAAGAAAACTGTTCCTTTATCTGCATCATAATATCTTTCTATTAATTGAATTATTGTACTTTTACCACAACCGGAATAACCTACTAAAGCAGCTGAATGACCTTCTGGAATAGTAAATGAAATATCACGAAGGATTTTTTGATCTGGACGAGTTGGATAAGAAAATGTTACATTTTTAAATTCAATTTTTCCTTTCAAGTTTTGTGGAGAAATTTTACCTTTATTTCCTTCTTCTGAAGGATCTATTAATGATGGTGTATCCATTGTACGGAATACAGAAGCAAAGGCTTTTTTAGCTTTTGTATATTCACTTAAACCTGTTAAACCTTGTGAAATTCCTTGTGACATTGTCATTACACAATTCATTGCTGAATTCATATCCTGAAATGATAGTTTTCCTTTACGAATGAATACACCACTATAATGAAATACTGTTGCATTTGAAGCATACATTGCAAAAACACCTAAACCACATACAACACCTTTAATAAATGAATCTTTGAAAAATTTTTTTTCAGCTTCTCTTAAAATATTTAAATACATATTAACTGCAGGTTTTTGGAAATTAAATGAATAAATAGTTTTAGTATTAATAACACATTCAGATAAAACACCACCAGCTTCAATATCAATTTTTTTATCACTATCTCTTCCACCTCTTCTAGTTTGTGCAACAATAATTTGAGCATAAATAATAAAAGGTAAAAAGCAAATAGAAATTAAAGTTAGCCTCCAACTAAAATAAAAACTAAGAGCTAAACCAACAACAGCAGTACCAACTGTACCGACTAAATCACCAACAACACTTAAAACTAAAGTATTCAATTGTGTAGTATCAATTGATAATCTTGTTAAAAGAGCACCAGGGGCATTTTCATCTTCATCAAAGAAACCAATATGTAAATGTAAATATTTATCAACAATCATTTTCCTCATTTTAGAAGTAATAACACTACCAATTGTTTCTAATTTCCATATTTTAAGGAAAATAGAAAGTCCATTTACAACTGCAACTACTAAGAACATTAATGCCCACAATAAACCATCATCTTTAACAGTTTTCATATCTTTACTAGATAAAGCATTAATTGCTTTTGACATTACATAACCTGAAAAAGGAGTAACAGCACCTCCAATGAAAGCACCAATTGCTCCTAAAAATGTTTCTCCTTTATTCTCTGATAGAAGTGAGAAAACTCTACCTCTTTCAACTTTAACTTCTTTTTCTTCTTCTAATTCTTTTAATTGTGTTTTTGTATCTAAATTTGATGAATAACGACTTGATTTACGTGACATTTTTTGAACTGTTAATCTACGTTCTGAAGACATTTTTGATATTTTTCTTTGTAATGGAGTTATGTTATCTTCTTTTGATTCTAATTCATCTTGTGCTAATTGGGATTTTACTAATGATGCATAATAACCATTTTTTGCTAATAATTCTTGATGAGTTCCTTTTTCATAAACTTTTCCTCCTTTTAATGCATAAATTACATCTGCATTTTTAATTGTACTTAATCTATGTGCTATTATTACTGTTGTTACACTTTTTTCTGAAATATGATCTAATGCTGCTTGGACTTCTTTTTCTGATTTATTATCTAAAGCTGATGTAGCTTCATCTAATATTAAAATTTTTGGTTTACATAAAATTGCTCTTGCAATTGCAAGACGTTGTTTTTGTCCTCCAGATAATTTACCTCCTTTAATACCAACTACATAATCATATTTTTCTTGTTTCATTTCTATAAATTCTTTGGCATATGCATCTGCACAAGCTTCTTTCATTAAATTTTCAGGATCACCTAATGTTTTAACATATTCATTTCTTCCAAAAAATAAATTATCTCTTATAGTAGTATTAAATAAAACAGGTTCTTGTTGAACATAACCTATTAAATTTCTTAAATATTCTAAATTATATTCTTTAATATCATGACCATCAATTAAAACTTGTCCTTCAGTGGCTTCATATAATCTTTCAATTAAATTAATAGTAGTACTTTTACCACATCCTGATTCTCCTACTAAAGCAACTTTTTGACCTGGTTCAATAACTAAATTTAAACCTTCTAATATTTTCCTTTTATTAACATCAGAAGGATAAATAAAAGTAATATTCTTAAATTCAATTCTTCCTTGAACACTTTCTCTATTAGGCATATATGTAGAATGTGAAGTATCAATTTCAGGTTTTCTTTCAACTAAAGTAAAATAATCAGAAGATGCAGTACAAGCTTCTTGAATAACTTTTAAATTAGGAGCAATTCCACCAATACTCATAATAGCCATTAAAGTAGAAAAGATAACAGTCATTACATCACCAGCAGTAATTCCACCACTTTTATTATAACTATCAACAATTAATTTTTTACCATATAAAACAGCAATAAAGAAAGTAAAATTTAAAAAGAAAATAATAGACCCAATACTTCCTCCAAGTTTAAGAGCTTTATCTCTATCTAATTCATGACATCTATCAATATATTTCCCAAATCTTTCATTTTCAAAATCAAAATTACCAAAAGAAGCAACAGTCTTAATGTTATATAACATTTCTTCTGCAACACCACCTGCTTTTTCATAAGTTTTTCTCCCTAAAACAATACTAGTTTTCAAAGCAGTAACCAAATATATAACAGAACCAACAATACAAGGAGAAACACAAAGCATAACCAAAGTCAATTTCCATGAAGTAATAAAAGCAATAATTAATCCAGCAATTAACTGTGCAACAGATTGTATAATTAAACCTAATTTATCACCAACACCCATATCAACTTGTTCAATTTGTGCTTGGACTTTAGTAGCAAATTCATATGCATTATTCTCATCAAACCAACCTTGTTCCTGTTTTAAAATAGTTGAAAAGTAATTTTCCTTTAAATGAAAAACCATTCTCAAACCAGCATAAGTCCAACAAAAATTAGCTAAAAAATTAGCAACAAGCATCCCAAGACCAATATATATAAATTTCTTTGCCATTTTATCAATTTGTTCTTGGAAAGCATCAAAAAATTGGTCATATTCTACAGTTGTATTAAAACTTACATTTTGTGATGAAGAAGCATCGTCAATTGTTCCTCCAAATAATTCAGTCATTAAAGGACCAGAAACTCCTGAACCGAGTGAACCAATAATTCCTAATATTAATAATATTTTTTCTGTTTGTCTTGCTAAGTGACAATATAATTTTGGGACTGATATATTTTTTTGTTCAAACATTAATGTATTTTCATCTACTTTCTCTTCTTTATTTTTTTCTTCTAATTCTATATCTTTTGGATTTAAATTTTTTTTTTGGGAATTTCCTTGACTTAATTCATCTGATTCAGTTTGAGGAATTATTTTATTAGATGGAGTGTGATGAGTATCTTGTAGAGATTTTTTTTTTTCTTCATCATCAATTTCTTCTTTTGGAATTTCTCTTGATAAATTATGAACTGAATAATGACGTTGGATTCCATCCAAGTTTCCTTTTGGATAACTCATTTTTTATCTTTTATTTTATTATATTGTTTTTTTATTTGATTTTTTTTATATAATTAATTTTTTTATAATGATTTTTTTTTTTGAAGTCTATAATAATTTAATTTAATTAATTTATAACAAAAATGTTGTTATATTATTTAGACTTTATTTCACCTGATATTAAACTTTATTATAAAGGAAGAACTAAACATACTTCAATTTTTTCAATTATTATTTCTATAATTTCATTTATTATATTACTGATATTATCAATAATGTTTTCTTTAGATTTTTTTTTACATAGAAATCCAACGTCTTTTTATTATAATAAATTTGTGGACGATATAGGAGTATTTTACTTAAATCATTCATCTTTTTTCCATTTTTATTTCTTTTGATAATTATTCTGCATATGATAGAAAAGCATTTAGTTTAGTTGGAGTTCAAAATTCAATTGAAGCAACTTATGTTGCCAATAATAACGAATCAAATTTTGATCACTGGATTTATGATAAATGTGATAAAAATGATATAGATAAATATTATCAATTTTTAAATGATTATTTAGTTTATTTTCAAAATGGTTTATGTATTAAAAAATTTTATAATAGTACATTAAGAAAAGTTATTTTGTATAATGAATCTGATTTTGTTTATCCATCAGTTGAACATGGAGCTTCAAATAGAAATGAAATTTATTATGGAGTTTTTATTCAAAGATGTCAAAATAATAGTGAAATTAATTCTGATTGTTATGATAATAGAACAATAGATAATATAATTTATTCAACAATAAGTTATTCTGTTTTTTTTATTGACCATATCATAGATATTGAAAATTATAAACATCCTTTTAAATATTTTTTTCATCAAATTTTAAATAAATATAGTACATTATCTTATACAATTAATGTTTTAAATTTTCAAACTTTAGAAATACAAACAATTGCAGGAATTATTTTTGAATCACAAACAAAAATTAATACATATAAATACGATGAAAATGAAAAAATAATAAGTGAAAAATCTGTTGAAAATTTAAATGATAATATTTTTGGAGCAATTTCTTTATCAATGCAAAATATGCAAAATATATATTCAAGAAAATATAAAAAGTTAGAAGATGTTGCAGCAAGTATCGGAGGAATAATAAAAATAATAAATGTATTATCATTTATAATAAATTATATTTTTTATAAATTTCAAATCATAAAAGATTTTAATCAAGATTTCAATAATAATTATTTTTTTTTAAAAAATAAATTTGATAAATCAGAATTATTATCAATATTGAAAATGAAAACTGTAAATTATTTAAATAAAAAAAAATTAAGTAGAATAGGAAAAGATAAGATAAAAAAAGACTATTTTAAACAATTAAATTTAGAACCAAAAAGTAATGAAGATTTTAATGAATTAAGGTCTGTTTCTTTTAATAATTATATAAATAATCAAGAATATAAAAATATTGATAATAACACTTCAAAAATTAATATTAATAATTATAATAATTATTATAAAAATAATACTTATTTTGATAATTTAATTCAAAGAATTAAATTAAATAATTATGATATTTTTTGTTATTTAATTGGGTTTTTACATTATAAACAAACTTCAAAAATAAAAATAATGAAAAATTTAATTGATCATAAAAGAAAAATTATAAGTGAAGAAGAAATTTTTTCATTACATTATTTAGTAAAATCTTTACAAAATAATTTAATACAAAATAATAAATTCAAAAATAATTTTATATGATAAATAAAATATTTAATAAGTAAAAAATTAATATTAATTATTTTTTTTTTATTTTAAAAAATTAAATAAATTTTTGGGGATTGGGGTTGAGGATTGGGCCCAATCCCAATCCCTTTTTATATTTAAAAAAATTTTTATTTTATTAACTTTTCTTTTATTTTAAACCAAATTTGAGTTGTATCATCTAATACATTGACCTGGTTGATTATAAATGAAATGATATATATAATTACCATTTTCATCTTGTTTACACATGTCGCAATTATGATTTGTACTTGGATTGCAGATTATATGAGAAGATTATTAGATATAAATTCCTCATCAACAATATTCTTCTCATATACAATTATTACATTAGCAGGACCAATTGGAGGTGTTCTTTGAAATGCAATTATAAATCCATGGATGGGAAGTTATGAATCATCAAAATCATCATATGCTTTATTATTCCTTCATTTAATTGCATGTTTCTTTGGTGTAGCATTCCCATTATTTATGGGACTTTATCCTTTTTGTGTATGCTGTGGTTTATATTTAGTATTCAATTCAGCAATGCTTTCAATATTATAAGGTGTTATTGTATCATCAATTCCACCAAGATTAAAAAGTACTGGATTCTCACTTACTAATATTGTAACTAGGTTAGTTACTAATAGTCCTTCTCCTGTTCTATATGGTTATGTTAATGATAAATAAAAACTTATTTTAAACCTCTTGCTATGCTTTGTACTATGTTAGGTGGTGTTGCTTGTATTCCTTTCTTTTTCCTTCTTATTTGTCTTATAGCTAGAACATTTAAAAAAGGTAAATTATTGGATAAAAAAGAAGGAGGTACTTAAAATGTTGCAGAGGATATTACTGGTGATGTTGATCCTGATGCTTTAAGTAAACACTCTGCTATTGAAGAAACAAGAGGTGATGATGATAAAAAAGATGAAGCCGAATTACAAGATAAATAAATATAAAATATGAGTTAGGTTTGTAGAATAATTATTTTATTATTTTTATTTAAGCATTTAAAAGGTGTTTATTTAAGTCTTAAGTTTTTTTTTCATTTTAATATTTTTTATGTCCCTTAAAATAATTTATTTTATAAAATTTATATAATAATTAATTATATGTTTTTAGTTCATTATTAAAACCAAAAAAATATTTGATAAATAAAATAACATAATATATATTTTACTATATATTATTTATATTTTGATAATGAATTTAAAATAGGAAATAAATAAAAATATGTTACCAAAGTAATAATAATAATCATACCTTTATTTTTGAATTAAATTAATTTGAAAATTAGAATCAATTAGATAATTTTATCTTCATTTCATATAAAGTTTTCTACACTTTCTTTAGTAGGAAGATATTTTCCTCACTTTTTTTATCAATTTTTATTTGAATAATATATCTTTATGTTTAGGATAATACATAATTATCATTTTCCTTTCTTTATTATATTTAAAAGTATTTTTTTAAATATTTTTTTAAACTTGTAAAATATTTTGTTAAATCATTATAAATAAATTTCATCAACAAATTTTTCATTATTTTTCTTTTTAAAAGCATTATAAATGATAATTATTAATAAGATTATATATCCAAAAACACCAAAGTAAATTTCAAATAAATAAATCTTTCTTCTTTTTTTTTATTCTTGGAAAATAATAAAGTATTATAAAATAAATAATAAAAGAAAAAACTGATATTAATGATAAAATATAAACAAATCTTTGAATGTCTTGCTTGTTTTTCATATTGTGATTTTTTAATATGACACATATATACAATTTTCTCACATTCTGTAAATATATAATCTAAACTTTCTTTGGAAATATATTCACCTAAATATTTTTCATTTTAAACATTATGTTCAAAATAGAATATTTCATCAGATTGTTTAATTTTTATATGTGATAAATTTTGTTCTTGTAAATCCATTTTTTAAAATTTCCAAAATGGTTTTAAAAAGTATAATTATTTTTATTATTTTTTTAAGGAAAATAAAAAATAAATTATATGTTTAATCCTCTTAACAAAAATATTTTTGTAAATTATGTCAATCAAATTAAGAAAGTAAAAAAAATAAAAAAAGATTAATAATTTCATCATCAAAAGTATTTTACTCTTTTGATACATCAAATAAAAAAAAATAAGTAATAAAAGAAGAAGTTTAAGTCAAATAATTTTACCAAATTATGAAAAATCTACTAATTCAATGGAAAATGATTTTAGAAATAATATTTCTATGCAAAAAATAAATGAAACAAATTCACTACCAAATTGTAATTCATTAAATATTTCTAATATTGATAATAATATTAATGAAAAAAAATAATAAATGAAAAATTATTAATTCATAATTTAAATATTAAAAATAAAAAAATAAATAAAGGTTTTTCATGGAGAGGTAATCTTATTAGTTTAGAAAAAGTTTTAATTGAAAAGGTTAGAAATATGAAAGAATATTCTATTAAAGGAATTTATAATTCAAAAAAAGTCATTTTAACACAATCTTTTTATAGAATATATTTTTTTAGAAAAAGTTATATAATATTTTAATTAATTTTTACAAAAAAAATGCTGTTTGTCAAAAAATGAATAATATTTTATTTATATATATTCAAAAAATATATTTAAAAGTTATTAATTCAATTATTAAGTTTAGGAAACATAAATATTTTATATCTATCAAAGAATATAAATTATTAATGGAATTACATAATAAAAATATTTTTCACTGTTAAGGATTTAATAAATTACTTTAGTAATTTATTCAAACAATTTAATATCAATATTAATAATTATAATAAAACTAATAATAAAAATAATAAAAAATAACATTG
>JAJMZS010003324.1:0-23448 GCA_023807205.1 Isotricha prostoma | reverse complement strand
AATACATTTTCCATTATAATAATAATATATTTTTCCATTATTATTTGCAGACATACATGAATTAACACATTCATATGTACCTTCAACTTCATAAGGATAATTATTACATTTATCTAAACATATATGATCTAATTCATTATCATGTCTTCTCCAATATTTATCACATTTAGTAACACAATTATTTTCATTATAAATATCAAATATTAAATTATCTTGACATTGAGTACATTTATGCTGATTTTCATCTCCTAATGTAATACATTTTTTACATTTAATATAACATTTATTCCAATATCCATTATTTAAATAATATCCAGATGGTAAATTTAATATTGCTATTGAATTATAACAATTTTTAAATTCATTATCTTTTGTTTCAAAAAGTGTATAATATTGAGATGATATTAAACAATTATCACATCTATGATTTGATATAGTTGATTCCATAGAACATGTTTCATATGATTCATAACAAGAAATTACATTAATTTTTCCTGTACAAACATTACTTAAAGTCATATATTCTTCATCAATTAAATAAAAAGAATAAGTATATTCTCCACCAGTTGAAAATTTAAACTTTAAAGGATTATCATTAAAATGACCTATTTCATATTCAGTTGCATTTTCAGTAATTGAAACAGCTTCTGATGGAATAAATATTTTAATTTTTTTTTTGTTATCTAACACTGTTTGAAAAGAAATAATTCCCTCTGGAATAGGTACTTTTATATCATAATTAATTGAAGCAGGATCAGGTGTACTTGGTCTATCACATTTAGGTGATTTTAAATAAAAATATTTTGTTTTTCCATTTGAAGATTGATCATAATATATTGTTATAAATGTTTCATCTAATGATAAATTTAAAATTGAAGGTAAAAAATAATGAAAACTATCAGATATACTATATTCAAATAAGTTTCCTATTATATTTAAATCTTCGGAGAATACAACATATTTATAACCTATATCTTTTACACATATTAATATATAATTATGACCAATTTTTCCTATATCAAAATTATAATATTCTATTAAACATCCAGGATATTATTTTAGTACTTGTTATACTATTTATTTTTATTGAATTTGTTGATTCATGTTCACCAATTATACAATAAAATGAATTATCTTCAAGTCCACTATAACACATAAAAAATTTATTTTCATTAATTTTATATATTTTTTGACATTTTGATTTACTATTACAATCAAATCCTAAATCAATTAAATTATTTTTTTGAATTAATGTTTCTGAATAAGCACTTATAAAATCTTTTTTATAAGCATTTAAATTACAACCATCATATCCAACATGAACACAAACTATATTTCCATATGATGCAAAACCTTTACAATCAATTGTTATTCCTTTACTTATAATATTTGATTTTTTGTTGAGTGAATTCTTATTATACCTGAATCAAATTTAACTAAATTAATATAAAATTCTTTATCTATCCAACTTACATAATAATAATCAGTTGAATCAAATTGCATTTGAAATAAACATATATTATTATTACTTTGTTTTGTTAATGGTGATATATGATGGATTTCAGTAGATGTTTTTGAATCTGTTTCCATTTTGATTTTTATAAATTGAAAATATTGAATGTCTGTGGCAAAATTAACGTTTATTATGATAAAATATTCATCTTTGATTAAAGGAGTTCTAATTTCAGATGAATGAGAAATTGAATTAAATTCTATAAAATTTTGATAATTATTATTTAAAATTTTTCCATTATATAATATATATAACTGGTCATCATAAATAAATGGTTTTGAGTATTCTGCATTATTTATATCATCTTCGGTTATAGTATTAAATATATTTGTGATTTGAAGAAATATTAATAAAAATTTTAACTTCATTTTTAATAGATTTTTTTTATATTCTATAGATAAATTATAAATTAATTTATTTGAACTATATTAACTTAATAATTTTTTAATAAAATAAAATATGTTTAATTTGTTAATAAAAGATATAAATAAATATGAAATTAGTATTTAAATTAAATTAAAAAAATATATTTTGTAAAATTCCTATTGTTTATGAATAACTTAAAATATGTAAAACTTATAAACAATAACTCATTAACGTAATTAATTTCATAAATAATAAATTTAATTATTATATTTAAAAATAAAATAATAACCATATTATATATAATAACATAAAAAAAATTTATGATATATTTTTATTTTCAATCAAAAATAAAAAATATGAAATTATTTATATACTAATTTAAATCTCTAATAAACTTTTTTGACTAGTTTCTTTTAATTCTTTTTCATCAAATTTATTTTTCTCATGTTTAATCATATAATCATAACCTTCTCTTTCCATACGAAAATCAGCTTCAAATGAATAAGTATAAGATAATATTTTTCTTTGTTCTTCAGTAAAAAAAAATTTACCAATAATATTTAATTCATTTTCAGATTTAAGATAATGAACTATATCTAATAAAAATTGAATTTCTTTATAATTTTCATGAACTTGTTTAATTGTTTTAATAGTATTTTTCTTGCAAATAAAATCATTACAAAAACCAGGAACTTTAATAACTCTTAATTGAGTTTTTGGAATAAACAAATTTTTTGAAAATGTATTATTTAATATAGTCACATCACTAATAATACTTTTGTTTCTTTCATAAACAGAATTAATATTTGAAATTATAGATTTTCTTTTTGATAATTGTTGATTATTTAAAAAATTACTTTTTTGTTTTTCAAAAGGAAAATTTAAAATTGAATTTCTTTTTGGAATTTTCTTAATATTATTTTGTTGGGTGATATTAGAATCACACATATTTGAAATTATTGTTTTTAATTGATTTGTTTTTTTTTCTATATTATTAATTTCTTTATTATTAATTTTGGAAATTTTATTATTATTATTTGGTGATAATGCAGTTTTTCCTCTATATAATAATTGTGCTGTATCTTTATTTTTTGATAAAAGATTAAATGTTTTTTGTTTTAAAAAATTATTTTCTATAGGGTTATTTATTTTTTTTTTGAGAAGAATAAAACTATTTTTATTAGAATCATTGTTTGAACTATCTTCATTATTAATACTATTTTCTGATTTTTCTTCAATAATTTGTAATCCATTTTTATTTTCATTATTATGACTATGTTTACTTAAATTTGAGAAAAGAGTATCAATATTAGTTTTTCCCATATTATTTCCAGATAAATTATAAATTTTTCTTACTTCTTTTAATCTAATTTCACTTTCATCTAAATTAAAAAATTCTAATATATAATTTTTATATAATAACATTCTAATAAAATAAATAGAATATTCTCCTATTAATAATATTATTTTTAACATTCCTCCCACATTTGAAAATATTTCTTGTAATTTAATATAAGATCTTTCATGGACTTCTCTTTTTGAAGATACTCTAATTGTTAATGATAAGAAATGATTTGAATTTCTAAAATCAATATCATTTTGAAGATAATCAAAAGTAGGAAATTTAATTGTTTTTTTATTTTCAAAAAAATATCCTGAATCAGTTATAATTTCAATTAATTTAAAATAAAAAAATATATCTTCAAAATATTTATATGAAAAAGATTTATATAAATTTCTTACATATGGTTGATATGGATAATGATATTTAGTTGGTTCAAAACTATAATCAATAATAAATATTCCAAGATATCCTCCAATTAAATATTCATTTATTTCTTCTTCACTTTTACAAATATTATTATTTTGTGTTGTATTTATACATTTTGAAAAATTAAATTTAATATAATTCCAATTATCTTTCATATATTCACCATTTAAATTAATATTATCATTTAAACAATATAAATTATTTAAAGGTAATTTTTTAAATTTATCTGGAATTATTTCAAAATTATATTCTTCACAATTTATTATATTTAATTTTTTATTTTCAAAATAATAAATACCATTTTTAGTTAAATTTAAATTAGATTGATATGCAGTAATATTATAAATAGATTCATCTATATAATTAATATAATCTTTAGTTTGTAATCCAAATAATAAAGTAAAATTATTTTTAGTTAATTTCATTTCTGGAGGTTCTTCATCATAATATATTGTAGATTGTAAATCAGGTGATTTATGATTAATCATTTGATTTAAAAATACCAATATATATATTAATATAAAAACTATACATACTAAAGTTAAACATGAACCAATTTGAGTTTGAAAAGTTGGTCTTCCTCTTATTGTAAAAAGTGGTGGAACACCAAAAATATCTATTCTTTTAAAACATGAATATTCATATTTACTCATTTTATTTTTTTTATTTTTATTATTATTATTCTTCAATAGAGATAAAAAAATAAAAATATTAATAAATTTAATTTTTTAAAATATTTTCACATTAATTTTAATTCTTCTTAGTATTAATAAATTTTATTGAATATTTAATAATAAATTTTTATTTAATTAAATCTCATTTGTAAAATATCATATTTATTTTTAGAATAACCAAAAATCTAAAAAATAAAAAAATTATATATAAAAAAAAATGTCTGAAGAACCAATATTAGGAATAGATTTAGGAACAACAAATTCATGTATTGCAATATGGATAAATGGAAAAGTTGAAGTAATACCAGATGTACAAACAGGAAAACGTATAATTCCTTCAAAAGTTTCATTTACAAAGAATGAAATATTAATTGGTTATCCTGCAGAATGGTATTTAAATAAAAATTATAAAAACACAATAACAAATGCAAAACGTCTTATAGGAAGAAATTTTAATGACACTCAATTAAAACAAGATATGAAATATTTACCTTTTAAAATAATAAATTCAGAAGGAAATAAACCAAAGATAGAAGTTGAATATAAAGAAAAAATAGAAACATTTTTTCCAGAAGAAATATTAGGATATATTCTTTCAAATTTAAAACAAAATGCAGAAGCTTTTTTAGGACATAAAATAAATAAAGTAATAATTACATGTCCAGCATATTTTAATGATCTTCAAAGAAAAGCAACTCAAATTGCAGGAAAAATTGCAGGATTAAATGTAGAAAAAATAATTAATGAACCAACTGCTGCTGCACTTGCTTATTGTTTTGATAAAAAAGATAAAAAAAATAAAAATATTTTAATATTTGATTTAGGAGGAGGAACTTTTGATGTTACTATTTTAAATGTTGATGGTGGTGAACTTGATGTTATTTCAACATGTGGAGATACTCATTTAGGAGGTGAAGATTTTGATAATTGTTTATTAAAATATTGTATACAAGAATTTAAAAATAATACTGGAATTGATATTTCTAATAATCAAAAAGCAAAAATTAGTTTGAAAGTTGCATGTGAAAAAGCAAAAATAGATTTATCATCACAAATTGATACTGAAATTATTATTGATAGTTTAGCTGATGGTCAAGATATTAATATAAAAATAAATAGATCAGAATTTGAAGAATTATGTAAAGAACATTTTAATAAATTAATACCAATTGTAGAAAAATCAATAAAAGATGGTAAATTAACAAAAGAAAAAATAGATGAAATTATTTTAGTAGGAGGTTCAACAAATATTCCAATAATAACAGAAATAATAAAAGAATATTTTAAAAAAGAACCAAAAAAAAATTTACAAGCACAAGAAGCAGTAGCAATAGGAGCAGCAATACAAGCAGCAATAATAAATGGAATAACAGATGAAGGATTAGCAAATTTAATATTAAAAGATATAATTCCATTATCATTAGGATTAGAATTAAGTAATGGTGAAATGGATATATTAATTCCTAGAAATACAAAAATTCCATGTCAAAAAGAATCAAAATATAAAACATCAGTAGATAAACAATCAACAATTAAATTAAAAATGTATCAAGGAGAAAGAAAATTAGCAAAAGAAAATAAATATTTAGGACAATGTATAATTTCTAATATTCCACCAAAACCAAAAGGTAGTGTTTTAATAACAGTTACTTTTAAAATAGATGAAAATGGTTCATTAATAATGTCTGCAATTGAAAATAGTAAAGGTACAAAGAGTAATTTAGAAATTACTGTTGAAAATGCAATGAAAAAAGAACTTATTAATGAATTAGTTGAAAAAGCAAAAAAAATGGAAGAAGAAGATATTAAATTGATTATATATAACACAAGAAAAGATATTATTCAATCTGGTATTGAAAGTATTGATTCTAATAAAAATAAATATTCTTCTGTTCAATTATCTTTAGGAATTGAACTTTTAAGTGGAGAAATGGTTTTTATTATTAAAAGAGATTCTTCAATTCCTGTTAAAAATTTTTATTCTTATGTTACTGAAAGAGATTATCAAAATGAATTTTTATTAAAAATTTATCAAGGTGAAAGAATATTTGCAAGAAGGAATATTTTAGTACAACAATTTCCTATTAAAATTCCATCTAAACCTAAAGGTCAAGTTAAAATTGATATTATTTTTACTCTAAATAATAGTAATTCACTTAAAGTTAATGTAAAAGTAATTGAAAATTATAAATCTCAAAAAATGTCTGAATATAATGTTAATATTTCTACTTTGGAAGAAGATAGAGTTGAAGATCTTATTGAAGTTGCAAAAGTAATGAAAGATGATGATAAAAATGATATTGAAACTATGAAAAGTAAAAATGAATTTGAAAATTATGTTTATAAAGTTAAATATAAAGTTGAAGAAGTGATGGAATGGATTGAAGGACATCAAAAAGAAGACACACAAAAATATATTGATACGTTAAATAAGTTAAAAGAGGAATTGTTAAAATAATATTTAAGAAAATAGAAAAGTTTTTTTATATCTTATATCATTTTTTTTATTAAAAAATATTATTTTTATTTTAATTTATTTGGAAAATAAAAAATAAAAATTAATGTTTTTTTTTCTACTTAATGAATAAAGGTTTTAAAACAATAATAAATCATTGATAAAAATTAATGTCAAATTTATATTTCAAATAAAATTTATTGAAATTATAGAAAATTAATTTTTTAGCATTTAACTTTAAATTGGTTATTGAAAATGTTTAAGTTAATCTAATTCAATTAAAGTAATTTTTTAATTTTGAATCTTAAATTTAATAAACCTTTTTGATATTTCTTATAATGAAATATTAATTAAAATTTAATATCTAATTTGAAATTTATTTACAATATGAAAACATAATTAAAAACTATTTTATTTTAAAGACCAAATTTTGAGAATTAAATATTTGAATATGTGTTTAAAATCTTTTTTTAAATTTTATTATTTAATTCTATTTTTTTTTTGTTATATAAATCAAAAAAAAACGATCTATATATTAAAAATGAGAGGAAAAAATTATGGGCATAATCGCACTAATAGCAAATCAAAAAAAGGAAACAATAGGAAAGGATATAAAGGAAATAACAATCAATATAATAATAGAAATGATAACTATAATTCAATAATGGATAAAATAATATATGATGGTGGAAATAATCAAGATCAAAATTACCATAATCAAAGGAATTATAATCATAATCAAAACAGAAATATACCAAATAACAGAAAAAAATATTATGATAAAGGCAATAGAAAAAATGAATATAATATTGATAATTATATAAATAATAATTCAGGAAATAGTCAAAATAATAATAAAGGAAATAAAAAATATGATGAATATAATATTGATAATTATATTAATGATAATTCAGGAAATAATCAAATTAATAATAAAGGAAATAGAAAATATGATGAATATAATATTGATAATTATATTAATGATAATTCAGGAAATAATCAAAATAATAATAAAGGCAATAGAAAATATGATGAATATAATATTGATAATTACATGGGAGATAATAATGAACAAAGAAATAATCAAAATAATTATGAAAATAATATTCGTAATTTTAGAGGAAGTAGAAGAGGAAAAAGAGAATATCATCATGAAAATAATCGAGTAAATAGAATGAGTTATCAAGAAAATAATAATAATATAAAAAATGATGAAAATTATAATCAAAATCCTCAAAAAATGGAATATCAATATAATAATAATAATTCTCCATATATCTCACAAAAAAAATTAAAAGAATTATATGAAAGTAATGTTGAAGGTATAATAAATTATTTCTATGAATTTCCTAATTATGAATCATTAATAAATGGAACAAATTTTAGAAATAATAATATGATTGTTTTATTAATGAATATAATAAAAAGAATATCAGAAACAAATTCAGGCCCTGCATCAGAAATAATTTCATCATTTATTGATAATACAAATTTTTTTGAAAAAGAAATAAAAAATTATATTGAAGAAGAAAGTATATCACTAGAATATTTAAATGTAATAAATGATTATTTAATATTTAATTTAAAAGTTTTGAATAAATTTTCAGATAAATCAAAAAAATTACATTTATGGGAAATTGAAGAAACAGTTCAATCATTAAAAAAATTAGTTAATGAAAAAGATTATGATAAATCTTTAAAAGAAATATGTAAAGAAATAATAAAAAATTTCCAAGAATTAAAAGATAAAAGAATAAAATTAAAAGAAGAAGAATTGAAAAAATTAAAAATAAAAAAAGATGATGAAATAATATTTAATAGTAAAAATTTTGAATTATATAAATATTCATTAAAATATATAAATTCAATACCAATAGATTATAAAAAAAAACCATTAGAAATATCAGGTGAAGAATTAAGAAATGGAGCAGAACAAAATTTAGTTCCTCATATTCCAAAAGGAAGTTATATTAATTATGATAGATATATAAATACATTATTTTATTTAGAATACGAAGATTGTTATAGAAGTTTAAAAAATACAATAAAAGAAATTTGCATTTCTGGAGATTTAAATCAATATAATGTTGAAAAAGAACATAAAGATGTTTATTATTATATAAATGCATTTATTCCTGGAATTGAAGCAACAACTGATGGAATTATTTTAACTATTGATTTTGAAACTACTAAAAGAGTAAGATTTACTAAAAGAATGATTTATGGAAGTTTATTATTATTAACTGATAAAAATTTAACTGATTTTTTATTTGTTACTGTTTATCATAATCCTTATATTGATAAAAGAGATTCTAGAGAAAGAAAAAGAGAAATTCAATTGCCAAAAGGATTTAATAAATATAGAATATTAGCAAAATTAGTAAATTCTTCAAAAAATGCTTTTAAATTTATAATTGATTATAGAAAAGATAAATTACAAATTTTTGAATCAAAAGCATATTTCGAATCATATATTCATATATTAAAAAGATTACAACAATTAAATACAAATGATTTACCTTTTCAAAAACAAATAATTAATAATATTTTTACAAGTTCAATACCATCATATATTAAAAATAAAAGATATTTAAATTATAATAATTCACTTTTTGATATTAATGGAAATTTCCCTTTTGAATTAAGAAATATATTAGATGATTCTCAATTAAATGCAATTAAAAATGTTTTTAAAAATGAAATTGCTTTAGTTCAAGGTCCGCCTGGAACTGGTAAAACTTATATGGCTGAAATATTAACTAAAATATTACTTCAAAATATTAATTCTCCTATTTTAGTTGTTTGTTATACTAATCATGCTTTGGATCAATTTATTGAAAGGATTATGAAATATACTAATCAAATTATTAGAATTGGTGGTAGATGTAATAGTGATAAAGTTAGACAATTTATGATTAAGAATTTTAAAAAA
Organism: Isotricha prostoma; assembly: GCA_023807205.1. NCBI lineage: Eukaryota > Ciliophora > Litostomatea > Vestibuliferida > Isotrichidae > Isotricha > Isotricha prostoma. Next base: position 13,737 of record JAJMZS010003324.1, on the reverse strand, counting down.
ATTAGAGATAAAAGAATTTATAGAATTAATAAACAAATAAATGATTTAACTGAAAGAATGGATAGTTTTATTAATTTAATTGATTATAAACATTATATTTATTTTGATGAAGCTTATACTTATCATAGAGAATTACTTGAAAAAATAATTAATGATTTTTATATTATGACAGGAATTAATAAAATAAATGCATCATTTCATAAAGAATTATATAAAGTTTGGTGTGGTAAATTAGATATTAAACATTTATATAATGCTTATGGTATAACACAAAAAGAAAGACCAATTTTTCAATTATTTTTAAGTAGAAATAATAATAAAGTTCTTTTAAAAAATAATGAACTTCCACAAGATATTTTTTATAATCCAAATTTAAATAATTTAGATAATTCAAATTTCAATCTTTTTCCACAAATTGAAGAAAGTGAAGAAGATGATGAAGATGAAATAGAAGAAAATTATGAAAGAATGGAATATAATTTATTAAATGATAATAGTTTTGATGAAGGAAATAATAATAATATATTAGAAGACTATTTTGAACAAGAAATAGACACAACAATAAAATTAACAGAAAATCAAATATTAGATATAATATCAAGTAATAATTTATGGGAAATTGGACCAAATGTAAGAAAAGAAATAGTAAATTATATGAAAAATAAAATATTAGATGCAAATAAATATGATTTCAATTTATTAAAAGTATATGAAGAAAGTTTAAATCAAAAAAATGAAATTGACTTAATTTCAGATTCAGAAATAATAAGAGATAATAAAATAATTGCAATGACTACAACAGGATGTGCAAAATATTCTACAATTTTAGAACAAAATAACTTTGAAATTGTTATAATTGAAGAAGCTGCTGAAGTATTAGAACCACATATTATTTCATTATTAACTAAAAATACTAAACATTTAATTATGATTGGTGATCATAAACAATTAAGACCTAAACCTTATAATTATGAAATGACTATTAAATATAATTTTGATATTAGTTTATTTGAAAGATTAATTAATAATAATATTCCTTTTGCTAGATTAAAATATCAAAGAAGAATGAAAAGTATTTTTGCTGATTTTGTAAGATTAATTTATGGTTCTGAAGATTATGTTGATTATGATAATGTGAATTTAAAAGAAAAAGTTAAAGGAATTGATAATGATATGTTTATAGTAACTCATAATAATTTAGAAAATGAAATTGAAGGTATTGCAAGTAAAAAAAATGATTATGAAGCAAAATATTTAATTAAATTATGTAAATATTTTCTTCAACAAGGATATGAAAGTGAACAAATTACAATTTTAACATTTTATATTGGTCAAGTATTAGAATTAAGAAAAGAAATGAAAAAAGAAAATTTAAATGTGAGAATATCATCAGTAGATAATTATCAAGGAGAAGAAAATGATATAATATTACTAAGTTTAGTAAGAAGTAATAAAAATTATTCAATAGGTTTCTTAAAAAGTTTCAATAGAGTTTGTGTTGCTTTTTCAAGAGCAAAATTAGGTTTTTACATAATAGGAAATTTAGATTGTATAATTGAAGGAATGAGACAAAGTTGTTTAAAAGATAAAAATGATTCAAGAATGAATGAAATATGGAAAAAAATAAAAGAAATATCAATAGAAAAAAAAATAATATCAGATACTTTAACATTATCATGTCAAAGACATAATAATAAAACAGAAATAAAAACAATATCAGATTTTTCTAAAATTCCAGAAGGAGGTTGTAGTCAAAAATGTAATGCTAGACTTCAATGTGGTCATGTCTGTGAATTACTTTGTCATAATAGTGATCGTTTTCATAAGAATGTAAAATGTAAAAAAGAATGTACAAAAATTTTCAAATGTGGTCATAAATGTACAAAATATTGTTTTCAAGAATGTGGTTCTTGTAAAAAGAAAGTAGAAAAAATATTAAAATGTGGTCATAAGAAGATATGTGAATGTAGTGAAGATATAAATAATATATTATGTAATGAACAATGTAAAAAAAGAAGAAAATGTGGTCATGAATGTCAATTAAAATGTTATGAAGATTGTGAAAGTGTAACATGTAAACAATTAACAACAAGATTACTTTCATGTGGTCATACAAATAAATATGAATGTAATATTCCAATTAAAAATTTAATTTGTATTCAACCATGTAAAACAATATTAAAATGTGGTCATGAATGTAATGGAACATGTGGAGAATGTTTAAATGGTACTTTACATAAACCATGTAATCACCCTTGTGAAAAAGGATTAATATGTGGTCATAGATGTAAACAAGTATGTTCACAGGAATGTTTATGTCAAGAAAAATGTCCAAATGTATGTAAACATGGTTATTGTGAATTAACATGTTGTGAAGAATGTGTTAATTGTCATGAAAAATGTGTTATTGGTTGTATTCATCGTAAATGTGGTAGACTTTGTTATCAAATTTGTAATGTTGGAAGATGTAATGAGAGATGTAGTATAATTATGAAATGTGGTCATCAATGTTTTGGAATTTGTGGTGAGAGATGTCCTAATATATGTAAAATTTGTGATCCTGAAAATGAGAATTTTAATATTTTTTTTGGGAGAGAACAAGAAGATGATGCTTTGTTTTATAGAACTAAATGTAATCATTGTGTTGAATATAGAGATATGGATTATTATATGGAAAGTGATAAAAGTATTAATATGCCTCTTTGTCCTAAATGTAAAAGTATTTTAATTGATGAACCGAGATATCAAAATATTATTAAAGAAAGATTGAAAGATATTCAAAATGTTAAAAAAATTTTAATGAGTAGAAATGGAAATGAAAAATATTTAGATTTGAATAAAAGAATAATTTTAAGTGTTTTAAATGAGATTAAAAATAATGAAATTAAATGTTTGGATAATAAAAAAGTTGATTCTTTAATTAATATTGTTAGTGATACTTTTAATATTTGTAAATCATTTGAACCTGATTTAGTTCAATCAAAATTAATTACTACATATAATATTTTAACTCAACTTCCATTTTTTTTAGCTTTAGAATATTATGAAAAAAAATTAAAAAGTGATATTGAACAAGGAGTAAAAATAAATCAAATTGATAATAAATTCCTAAAAAATTATAATGTAATTAAAAAATATTTTGAAGGATTTCAAAAATTTAATAATGATTTCTTCACAAATTTCAAAAAAAAAATTCAAAATTTATTAAGTTATGTTAAAACAAAAGAAATGTTATCAATAACTGCATTTATGTTAGGAGCAGGTGGTTTAGTTAAAAAATTAGAAACAAATAATTTTAATTGTACAGAAAAAGAATTAGAAAAATTTAGTGAAAAAGCAGTATATGATACACATCAAATTTTAAGCAGTTTAGGTACAAAATGGTATAAATGTCCAAATGGTCACTTATATGTTGTTGGAGAATGTGGCGGACCAATGGAACAATCTATTTGTCCTGATTGCCATGCTAGAATTGGTGGAATGAATCATGTTCTTGAAAATGGAAATGAATTTGTTGATATTAATCAGATTAAAAATGTTTAATATTTATTTATTTATTTTATTTTTGTTTATTTTAAATTATAATATATTTTTATTATATATTCTAATATGAAAATAAACTAATTAAAAAATATTTTTTTTGTGTTTTTTAATTTATAGGTTTTTAAAAAAGGGAAATTGTGTTATATAATAATTAAATATTTGTTTTTAATTTATATTAAAATATATAAAAATATTTTTTTTGATATAATTAGAAATATATAATTTTTCAAATGAAAATTCAGAATATAATTCCCCAATTTAAATGTCCCTTAATATCTAAATATAAGGAAAACAAAATATTTATATTTTAAAAAAAATGGAAGAAAATGAAACAAAAATCCTTAATTTTCTCAAAAAAAAAACCTCAAGAGAAAAATCTCCAATAAAAGAAATAGAAAAAGAAAATTATTACAATACTTTAATCCAGAATATAATAGGATCATCATCATCAGATTCAGAAGAAAATGAAGAAATAGATTATGAAAAAGAATGGATAAAAATTCCAAAATCTGAAATAAAAACAATTAAAGAAACAGAAAGAGAAAATTCTTTTATAGACTTAAATGAAATCCAAGAACAAATAGAAAAAGAAAACAAAGAAAAATTTACAAAAAAATATAAAAACTATACTCCATATGATTTTTTTTCTAAATTCATAGATGAAAAATTATATGAAATAATATGTAAAGAAACAATAAAATATTACAAATTAAAAAATAAAAACAAACTAAATTTAAAAACAATATCATTTTTCACAATAGAAAACTTAAAAAAATATTTAGCATGTATGTTAACAATGGGAATAGTAAGATTTCCAAGAATTCAATTATACTGGAATTCAAATCCAGGAATTTTTGAATATGATTTCTTAAAAAGCATAATAAGTAGAAATGGATGGTGTTTATTTAATTCATATTTACATTTCCCAAGTGAAACAAATGATAATGTTGGTAAAATAAATACAATTATAAATTATATTAATGATAAATGGTATGAATATCGTCCTGAATCTTTTACTTTTAGTATTGATGAAACTATGGTTCCATTTAAAGGAAGATTAAAATTAAGACAATTTATGCCTAAAAAACCAACTAAATATGGAATTAAAATTTTTGGTATTTCAAATAGTGAAGATTCATATGTTTTAAAATGGTTACTTTATCCTGGCGCAGGATATCCTTTAAAAAATGTTATTATTTCTATGGCTAGTGTTTTAAAAAAAAATGATTATGTTTTTTTTGATAGTTATTTTACTACGAGAGAAACTATTAATTATTTAGATAAAAAAGGAATTTTTTATGTTGGATCTGTTAGAAAAAATAGAAAAGGATTTCCTAAATTTAATAATCATAATAATGATATATTGTTTCCTTATTATAAATTAAATAATATGTTACTTGTACAATATCCTGATAATAAATTAATTATTGTTGTTAGTAATTGTTTTACTAAACCTATTGATGTTGTTTTTAATAAGAAAAAAAATCAAAAAAATGAAAATAAAATTAAACCTTTTTTATTGGAACAATATAGTAAATATGCAAGAGGAATTGATAAAAATAATCAATTGACTTCTTTTTATTTTGCTAATAAAAAATCTATTAAATGGTATAAAAAATTTTTTATTTATTTACTTGATACTTGTATTACTAATGCTTATATTTTATATAAAAAAGTTAATAATAATAAAATGGAATTACTTGATTTTAAAATTAATATTATTTATTCATTAAAAGGTGAAAATAGAAAAGTTATTAAAACACCTATTAATGTTGATCCAAATAAAAGATTAGTTGGAAATCATTTTATAAAGAAAATTAAAGAGAGAAAAGATTGTATTTTATGTTCTGATAGAAAGAATAAAAGGAAAATGACATATTTAATTTGTTCAATATGTAGAGTTCATTTATGTTTAGATTGCTTTGAAACATTTCATACTATAAAAGACGTAAAAAATTATAAAAAATTAAATAATATAAATTGATTTTAATTATATAATAGAAATTATTTAAAATTTTTATTTAAATATATTTATCATAAATATATTTTTTAATTTTTTTCTAATAAATTTTATAATTTTATAAGTAATTTTTAAACATATTTTTATTTTTTGATTTATTTAAAATTGAATTAATAAAAAATTATAAAATTTAATACATTATTCTACAATTAAAAATAAAAATTTAAATTTGAGCTTTGATTATAGAGAATTTATTTATTTTTCTAAAAATATTAAATATTAATTTTATATAATGAGCAAATTTAAATAAATTAATAAAGAATGTTAATTTAATATTTTTGTAATTAAAAATGGTAAAATCTGAGGATTCTTTTTTTAATCGAATAGATATTTTTGGAATTCCTCCACTTTTTACAATAAGAGGTAAAGCAACTTTTCAAACTAAAATAGGGTCATTTTTAACAATATTATGTGCATGTTTAATTTTAATTTATATGTCATTTTTTTTTGATGATATGATTAATCATAAATCTCCTAATTTACAATCACAAATATATTATGATGAAATACCTTCAGAATTGAAATTAACAAAAAATAATTTTTCATTTATTTTTAGTCTTCTAACAAAAGAATATATAAATTATATTGATGAATCAATTTATAAAGTTAGTGCATATCTCACAGAATCATCATTAAATAAAACTGGAATTTATCAATTTGAAAATAAACCAATAAAAGTTTATAAATGTAATGAATTTAACTTTGAAAAAATTCCAGATAATATTAAAAAATTACCTTTAAATAATTTATATTGTTTAGATAATAGTAATGAATTAAACATAAAAGGAGATTATATGAAGGAAGATTGGAATTATATACATTTAAATTTTTCAAAATGTGAAAATTCAACATATTATAATAAATGTAAAACAGAAAATGAAATTAATGAATATTTAAATGGAGGTTATATTGAAATATTTTTTCATGATAATAGTTTAGAACCAACAAATTTTTATAAACCTTATAAATCATATATTAGAAATTTATATAAATCATTCTCAATAAAATATTATGAAGAAATTTTTTTATATATTAAATTAATTAAAATTGTTACAGATTCAGGATATTTTTTTGATAGTAAACAATCAATTAATTTTACTGCATATGACTATTTAGATAATAATATAGATTTTAGAGAATCTAAAAATTTTTTAACCTTATCTCTTTGTTCTTCATCAAAAAGAGAAATATATAAAAGATCATATATTAAAATTCAATCAATATTTTCAAATGTAGGAGGAATGTTAAAAATGATATTATTAGCTGGGGAATATTCAGTTTATTTTATTAGAATTTTGTTATATAAAAATTATATATTAGAATTTTTTAATTTAGATGAAAGTGCAATTAGATTAAAAGAAGTGAGAAAAATTTATAATTTACAAGGAAATATTAATGGAAAAAATAATATTGATACTTTTTTATCTAATATAAGTAATATTGATATAAATACATCACCAAACTATATAAGCAATAAATTAAATGATAATTATAAAGATTCAAAAGCTAAGACAATTAAGTTTAAATTAGGAAATAAACAATTTGAATATAAAAAAGATACTGATGATATAATAATTAATAAAGCATCAACTACAAAAGCTAATTTTCTAACTTCAAAAAATAATAAAGAAAATACTATTCAACAAAATAATTTTTTTTTAAATGATGAAAATAATAAAATAACTAAAAAATTAGTACTTATAGATGGGCAAAAAAAAAATCAACAAATAATTAATATTGAAAATACAGATGATGAAAAAGATGAAAATAAAAAAGATAATAGTAATAAAAAATTAAAAGACAAAAAGAAAAATTTAATAAAAAATAAAAGCTCAATGAATAATCAACAGATGAAGGTTAAAAAAATTCATTCAAGAAAAGGTAGAAGAAATAATATATTTATACCAAATGCAAAGTTAAGAGTAATAAAAGTACCTGGATTTTGTACTGATTTTGTTTGTAAAAAAAATACATTTTATATCATTAAACAAGTACATGAAAATTATAAAGAAATACAATTTTTATTAGATATAGTTCATTATCTTAAATCTCAAAATGAATTAAATATTATTGGTAAATATTTATTTACTGAAGAACAAAGAATTGCTTTATCTCATACTTATACATTTGAAGCTGATTTTGGTTTAGAAAGAAAAGGTTACGATTATATGATTAAACATAAAAAAAATAAATTTGATGAAGAAGAAATATTATAAATTGAAATTATAAAATACAATAATTTAATACTTTAAAATATTTTAATTGTATTTTTTATAAAAATTTTTTTTTAATTTTTTTATTTTTTTATAATTAATATAAAGTTATCACAAATATTAATTCAAAAATGAAGAACTTTAAAAATATTCTTTTATATTATTCATAATTTAACTATTCAAAATGAAAATGAAATTGAAATAGGATATATATTGATGGATTATTATGAAGAAAATTTGATATTAAATAAAAGGTTAATTTGGAGAATTTTTATTCAACTTGTATAAATAATATTATTTCATTTAAAGAAAATTATTATACTGTATGATGGGAAATAAACCGGGATCACTCTTCTGGGAAAAATTTTACATTTTTTCATTGTTGAAATAATATTTATTATTATTTACTTCATTTAAGGAACTTTTTAGCTTATTAAATTATTATCTTCTTTATTTTATTAATTTATATTAATTTTATTTTCCTTTTTGTTTTGTAATTTTACTTTTTTTTATCTTATATTTAATTTTTTAATTGACTTTTTTCTTATTTATATATTTTTTTAAATTTAAAACAATTATTCTTTTATTTAGGGTGTTTATCTTAATAGATAAATTAATTATTTCTTGTGGTTTAACTTCATCTTTAAATACATTAGAAATTCCATATTGTGTAGGATTAATTGATGATTGTAGTTTTAAAATTATAATAAAATCATTTGAAGAACCTCATTCATAAGAAGTTCTTCAAAGAATTATTATGGAATGTATTTTTATAAATAGATATAAAACTGATTATGCTATTTGTATAAAAATGCAATAGATAATTTTCATCATAATAATAAAAATAGTGTTTTTTATACTATTACAAATGGAATGGATCCTGAAGAAAAAAAATTAATACATGGAATGAAGTATTATTTAATAATAAAGAATATTCATTTTCATTTATATTTTTCATTTATATTTATAGTATCAAGGTTTTTCAAACCTAAACAAAAACAATATTTAACTGGATATGAATCCTTTCAGAGAAAAAACAAAAAAATATTTTGTGTTTAACTTCAGCAGAAATCTCTATTAAAGATATAGGAAATTTAGATCAATTTAATGCTATTGATATTCTTGTAAAATGTATTTCAGATACTTTCATTAAAAATATTGATGAAAATGAATATGAATCATTTTTACCTACTCCTCCTTCTTTTACAACTGAGCAATATAATAAACTTGATTATAATCTCCTTTCTAATATATCAATGTTTTTAGGAGAAAAATTAATAAAAATTCTTATATATTTTCAAAAAAATTCTTCCTAATTTAAATGAACCACCTGAAAAATTAAATAACAAAGAAATTAAGAATTTAGCAAAGAATATTGGAGGAGTTATTATTTATAATTATTTATCGAAAGAAATAAAAGTTAAACTTTCAATTTACAAATTATAATTTTTAATTTCTTTTTTATTTGAATTTAATTCTTCATTAATTTCTTCTTCTTTTTTATAGTCCTGTATATTTTTATAATCTTGAATTTTTTTTATTTATATAATTATAATCTGCAAAATCAAATTGTATTTTGAATCTTATTTCTTTAATTCTATTATAAGTAAACTTATTTGGATTTATAAATAAATTAATTATCAATCCATCTTTTTGTTGATATGGGTATTCAAAATTTTGTTTGATAAAATCATCAAAATTATGATTAAAATCATCATTAATTAATTTAGAATAAAATCTTGAAATATATTTTTTATTTTACAATGACTTTTTTTGACTTTTGAAAGTAAATTTTTGAAATATTCATAAAAAATATGAATATTAGAATTTAATAATTGTGTAGGAATTATTTCAAACATTAAATTTATTCAATCATTGCCAATCTCTTTATTCTCTTTAATAAATGATATAATTTTCTAATGAACCATATTCTCAATTTCTTTCTTTATCATATAACTATAATCCTCATAAATTATTATATATGAAGAAGATATAAATCTTAAAAATCAAAACCCAAGCAGGAATAGAATCAATCTTTTCATCATATAATTGATTTATATCATATTTCTTTAAACTATTAAATAAAGTATCGGTAATAATTTTTATATTTTGATTAAAAAGAAATTAAAAAAGGATGAGTTATTTTTTCCTAATTTTTTTTTGAACAAATATGAAATTACATTAATTTTTATCTTTTTCTTTTATAAATACTTTTATAATCAAATAATGGTTTTGATATTTCAGGTCTTTTGTTCTGTTCAAAAATGACATCATCAAAATCTTCAAATACTATACTACAATTAAAAAGTTGGCCTTAGGAAGAAACTCCAAATTCATATTAATAATATTAGAATCATCTTTTTTCCTTTAATTAAATAATAAATTTTTAAAATGTTAAATTGCATAATTAAATGAAGATTTTGAATCATTTTCTCAGGTTTTATGAATTTAGTTTAAAATTTAATTTTTATTTTTTTCCCAATCATTAAGTAAAAACTTAATTATTTTATGGGATTATTTTTATTAAAAAAATATTATAATTGATTAAGATAAAACTTTTTTGCATCTTCAGGGGTGAAAAATAAAGATGAACCTAATAATTGTGGAATTGTGGACCTTGATTTAAAGAAACAATTTCATAATTATATTTATCATCTTTAAAAGAAAGTTGAGTTAAATTAGTTTTAAATGATATCTGTCCTGTCATTAAAATTGGTTCTTCATTATGAGAAATTAATGTAAGGAATCATCCATCTAATAAATTATAAAGTACAAAATATAATCTAATATCTTTTTCATTATTTAATGAATTTTTTTATTTTATCAAAAATCAATAATATATTTCACAATTTCCTTTAGTTATAAAGAGAAGGATTTTTATTTACATTCATCTTTTAATTCTATATGTGGAAAAAACTTTAATTCAGCTAGACTTTTGTAAATTCTAATATGTTCTTTTTTTTCTCTCCTAATTTAAATACTTCTCAAATTACATCAATAATTCAGGAAGTTCTTTTTCTTAATTACTTTCTTCAACTGAAGATATCACATAAAATAAAATTTGATGTTCAAATTCAAATTCTATGATAATTTGCTCCAGCATTAATTAGTTTATCATTTCTATTAAATAATTTATAAAATATCTCTTGAAGACCATTTTGTTATTATTGACTTTTGATTAATTTTTCAAAGAATAAACCACATAAATTTGCTTTTTTATAAAATAATCATTATTTTTTTGTTGTATCAAGTAAATGAAAAATTGAAGAACAAAAATCTTATAATTCTTCCCCAGTTTGTGGAGAATATTCTAATATTCTTACTTTAGATTTGATTTTTCAGGTAAATCATTTCTTCCAAATTTACATATATTTTATTTTGGCAATTCATCAAAAAAAAATTTCTATTAATAATTTTCTCCTTCAACTCCAGGAATAAGGCTATTTTCTTAAAAAATTTGTTCTAAAACAGGAGAAACTGCTTTCATATTTGAAACAAAAGAAATATTAAATTCATCATCAATAAATACATTTACTTTTTTTAAAAATAATGTTAAAACATCATCTTTAAGAGATTTATTTACTATTGTAGTACTTCCATAATAATTTGTAGGTCTTATTCCTTGATGAAATATATAAATATAAAAAGGTTCTTTCCTCTTATTTCCTTTAATATTTCTTACTATTTTGCAAATATTTTTACTGCTATTGTTTTTCCTTTTCAAGGAGGACCAATTACACATAAATGATTATTAAAACATGAACTTACATAAACAATTACCATAAATCTCATTAAAGTTTTGGATTTTTCATAAAATATTTTTCTTTAAGACCTTTCCCATTCTGTTCTTTTAATTCAGTTCCTAAAATATTCATTATTTTATCTGATATTATTGTTTTACTTTCTTCTTTTCTAAATAATAAAGTAAAAATAAATTTAACTATTTCTTCAAATGAAATTTCAATTTCTAGATTTTTAAGCTTTTTTAATTCTTTTATCATTTTCAATATACTCCTCTACAAATTTTTTGTAATGCAGTATTTGTTCTATATTTTTTAATATCTGATATTTTTTCCTCACAATTAATATTGTTTAATTGATAAAATTTTTTTTTCGTTATTTTTTATCAAATTCTTCAACTACATCTTTTTCTTTTTTTTCTTTTATTTTTTCATTATTATCAAAACCAAATTCATCATCTTCAATATCATTTTGAGTTATTTCTTGTTATTTCCAAATTTTTTCTTCTCTACATTTATTCAGAAAAAATATATTAAATCATTAATTTTTTCTCCCATATTTTCTATTTGTTCTTCTAAAACAATAATATCAAATCTATTTTACAAAAGCCGACATTTCATTAATTTTTTCAATATTACTTATATAAATTATTCTGAAATTTTCATGAATTTCAATCTGATGTTCTTTTGGATTTTCTGGTACATCAAATTTTCTTTCACTTTTATCATTTTTTTTATCAATATTTAATCTTTCATTTAAAGTAGAAGGAGCTTCATCAATATTATCTAAAATACGTAATCTCCTTTTTCAATAACTAAATAAAGAAATCCTTTTTTTCCAATCTAAAAGTTCATTAATTTTATTTAATTTTCCAGAATGTTTTTTGAACTCCAATTTAATCAGAACATTCATATTTTTAATACAAAGATAAAACCCTCCTTCTTACTTTTAACATTATTTTTGGCATTAAAATATTGAGCATTATCATGCAATTTGTGCTATTTCACTTTCTTCATTTCCTATTATAATAACATTTCATTCATTATCTAATGAAAATTCAACTTTTTTAACTAATTCAATAAGTGAATTATTAACAAAAAAATTTTCAAATTATTGTGGAAATTACAATGTTTCAGGTATTAATCATTTTATAGTTTTATAGTTTTTAAAACTATCGATTAATTTTTCTTTTCTTTTTTTTTTTACATCTTGCTTCATAAATTATGAATAAAGTATTATAAATTGATTTTCCATCTGCAATTACTTTAATTACATCTTCAATTTCCCTAATTATAAAACATTGAATATCTTCAACAAAAGAATTATTTTTTCAATTTATATGAAAATCCATAATATCATTAATAATTTTTATTTTTTCCTTATTTTCTTTTTTAACATTTTCCACATTTTTAGTTTTATTATTAATTATTTTAATATAATTATTACATTCACTTAATCCAATTGCAAAATCTTTTAATTCTTCAGGTTCAAATTCAGGGAAATAAATTTTTTGAAATCTTGAAAAAAATTCAATTCCTAAATCTTGTCTTTTAATTACAAAAGCTCATATATTAGGGGTTTTGAGTGGCAATTAAAGAAACGTTTTGATGCATTTAAAATTTTTGAAGTGGTCTTTTTTGAATTTCTACTTAATATTTTACTATGTAAAGTTTATTGATTACATTGAAGAACTGATGAAGTAGCTAAATTTATTTTATCTAATAAAAGTAATTTTCCTTCTTTAAAAGCTCTAAAAAATGGACCATTTTCAATTTTAAGTTCAGCTGGAATTTCAGGAGCATCTTTTAAAAAATATTTATTGTTTAACGGTAATGGTTTTTCTTCATCTTTTATGTATTTTGGTTCTAAAGCTCTTGGTTCATTTTCTTTTTCATTTTTTTGATTCTGATATTATAATTGTTGAATTTTCTGATGAGTGACTTTTTTATTTTAGTAGAAGTATCTATAGAAGTTCCAGAAATACTTTGAGTTTTTTTATTTTTTTAGGATTTAAGTTTTTTTTTTTGTTTTCTTTTTCTATTTCTATTTCTTTTTTATTAGAATCATTTTTAGAATTATTAGAAGAATTACTTCTTATTGTATTCATTTCTTTTTTATTTTTATTATTTATATCATCATTAGAATAAGAATATTCTAAATCAGTTTTTTTCCTTCTCTTTTTTTTTATTAATTTCTTCATTTTCTTCTTCATTTTTTTAT
>JAJMZS010003323.1:0-23477 GCA_023807205.1 Isotricha prostoma | reverse complement strand
TATAGTTGTTTCTGAAGGTTTACTTTTTGATAAATTATTTATTTTATTATCTAAATCAGCTAAAAGTTTTTTATGATCTTTATCAACGTTATTAATTTTAGTATCTAAATCACCTAATTTCTTTTTATTGTCTTTATCAACGTTATTAATTTTAGTATCAATATCAGTTAATTTCTTTTGAATATCTTTATCTTGAGTGGGAGTTTTTAATTTTGTTTCAATATTATTTAATTTAGTTTTATTATCCTTATTATCTTTATCTAAACTTCCTATTATTTTTTCAATATCTGCAATTTTCTTTTTATTATCTTTATCAGCAGTAGTTAATTTATTATCAATATCACCTACTTTTTTTAATAATTCTTTATTATCAGGAATATTACTTAATTTATTTTTATTATCTTTATTATCTTTATCTAATGTTGTAATTCTTTTTTCTAAATCTGTTAATAATTTTTTATGATCTTTATCCATATTATTAATCTTATTATCCATATCAGTAAATTTCTTTTGTAATTCTTTATCAGGTGAAACATTAACAGTTGTTGTTGTAGTTGTTGATGTTTTTGTATCTGTAAGTTTATTTTTATCTTTATCTTTATCCAAATTATTTAATTTATTTTCAATTTCACTTAATTTCTTTTTATTATCTTTATCAATATTATTAAATTTATTATCTATATCATTTATTTTTTTCTTATTATCTTTATCATTATTGTTTAATTTAGTTTCAAAATCAGATAATTTTTTTTTATTATCTTTATCATTATTATTCAATTTAATTTCAAGTTCATTTAATTTCTTTTGAGTTGGATTAAATTTGTTTTCTAAATCATTCAATTTTTTTTTATTATCTTTATCTAAATTATTAAATTTATTTTCTAAATCAATTAATTTCTTTTTATGATCAGTATCTAAATTATTTATTTTATTATCAAAATCAGTAAATTTCTTCATTAATTCTTTATTATCATCCATTTTAGTCTCAGGAATATTTTTTTGTGGTGAAACACTTTTTGAATCTTTTGGAATTATAGTTGAAATATCTTTTGGAACTATATTTAAGATTTGTTTATTTTCTTTATCTAAATTATTGAATTTATTATCCAAATCAGCCAAAAGTTTTTTATGATCTTTATCAACATTATTAATTTTAGTATCTAAATCACCTAATTTCTTTTTATTGTCTTTATCAACGTTATTAATTTTAGTATCTAAATCACCTAATTTCTTTTTATTGTCTTTATCAACGTTATTAATTTTAGTATCAATATCAGTTAATTTCTTTTGAATATCTTTATCTTGAGTTGGAGTTTTTAATTTTGTTTCAATATTATTTAATTTAGTTTTATTATCCTTATTGTCTTTATCTAAACTTCCTATTATTTTTTCAATATCTGCAATTTTCTTTTTATTATCTTTATCAGCAGTTGTTAATTTATTATCAATATCACCTACTTTTTTTAATAATTCTTTATTATCAGGAATATTACTTAATTTATTTTTATTATCTTTATTATCTTTATCCAAATTATTTAATTTATTATCAATTTCTCCAAATTTTTTTTTATTATCTTTATCCATATTATTAATTTTAGTATCAATATCAGTAAATTTCTTTTCTAATTCTTTATTAGGAACTTTAATTGGTTCTTTAATATCACTTGGTTTATTTTTATCTTTATCTAAATTATTTAATTTATTTTCAATATCACCTAATTTCTTTTTATTATCTTTATCCATATTATTTAATTTATTATCAAAATCAGTGAATTTCTTAATTATATCTTTATGTTCTGATGGATTAATATTAATTTTACCTTCAAAATTATTAATTTTTTGTTTATTATCTTTATTTTCTTTATCTAAATTATTTAATTTATTTTCTAAATCTTTTAATTTATTCTTATTATCTTTATCAAGATTATTAAATTTATTTTCTAAATCACTTATTTTTTTTAAATTATCTTTATCTGCACTTACACTTCTTATTTTATTTTCAACATCATTTAATTTATTTTTATTATCTTTATTTTCTTTATCTAAATTATTAAATTTATTTTCTAATTCTTTTAATTTATTCTTATTATCTTTATCCAAATTAACTAAATCATTTAATCTATTTTGAGTATCTACATCTTTTTTATTATTATCTTCACTAGAAGCTCTATTTTTATTATCTTTATCAATTGAATCCATTCTATTTTCTAATTTAAAAATTTTATCTTTATTATCGCTATTATTTTTATCAAGAATATTAAATTTATTTAAAATATCATTTAACATTTTTTCATTATTTTTATCATCTTTTGGTTTTTCTGTAATAATTTTTAAATTATTTTCAAATGGTTTAACTTTATTTTCTACATTATTTATTTTTTGTTTATTATCTTTATTATCTTTATCTAAATTATTTAATTTACTATCAATATTATTTAATTTTTGTTTATTTTCTTTATCAATATTATTTAATTTACTTGTTAAATCATTTATTTTTTTTTGATTTTCTTTTTCAATTGGATTATTATTTAATTTATTTTCAATATTTTTAAGTTTTATTTTATTATCTTTATTATCTTTATCAAGTGAATTTATTTTATTTTCTAAATCATTTATTTTTTTAATGGCTTCTTTTTCTGGTGATGATGGAATTGATGTATTTACAGTTGAAGTATTACTTGATTTTGATGGAATATTTTCTTTTAATATATTATCTAAAATATTTATTTTATTTTCTAATAAATCAATTTTTTTTTCTAAATCTTTATTTTCAGGTTTTAAATCTTTATCTTTTTGAATTTCTTTTTCTGAAATATCAACTTTTGATAATGGTAAACTATTATTTTTATCTAATTTATTAATTTTGTTTTCTAAATCATTTAATTTTTTAATATGAGCATCATTTATATTATTTATTTTATTATCAATATTATTAATTTTTTTAGAAAGTTCTTCATTATCAAATGGAATATTTTCTTTTACTTTTGTTTCAATTGTTTTAGAAGGTGATTTTATATTCTCTTTATTTATTTTATCTAATTTATTTTCTAAATCTTTTAATTTATTTTTATGATCTTTATCTAAATTATTTACTTTATTTTCAATATCATTTATTTTCTTTTGAGTGTTTTTATCAGAAACTATTCCATTAACTTTACTTTCTATATTATTTAATTTAATTTTATTATTTTTATTATCTTTATCCATATTATTAAATTTATTTTCTAAATCAGTTATTTTTTTCTTATTATCTTTATCCAAATTATTTAATTTATTATCGACATCATTGATCATTTTATCAATTAATTTAGGATCAATAATATTTTTTTTTTGTTCTTTATCATCTTTAATCATTTTATCTTTATTTTCATTAAAATCTTTATCTAAAGCATTTAATTTATTTTCAATATTATTTAATTTATTTTTAATATCATCTTTTTTATTATCATTTATATTTTCGTTACTTAATTCATTTATTTTATTTTCAATTTCATTTATTTTTTTTTGTACATCAAATGGAATATTTTCTTTTTTTTTTGTTTCACTTGTAATTGTAGTTATAGCATTTGTTGGAGGTATCATTTCTAAATTATTAAATTTATTTTCTAATTCTTTTATTTTATTCTTATTATCTTTATCAAAATTATTATATTTATCTTCAAGTTCATTTATTTTTTTTTGTAAATCTTTATCATTTGGAATTTTACTTTTAATAGTTTTATTATCTTTTTCTAAATTATTTATTTTATTTTCTAAATCATTTATTTTTTTTTCTAAATCTAAAACTTTTTCATTTTCATTACTATCATCTGGTAAGTTTGAATTTAAAGTTTTTTTACCTCTCAAACTTGATTGTGGACTTTTTAATTTTGTTTGAGGAGATTCTAATATTATATCTTCATTTAATTTTATGTTATCATTTATATTATTTAATTTATTTTCTAAATCATTTAATTTTTTTGTGTTATCATCACCTAAATTTTTAAATTTATTTTCTAATTCTTTTAATTTATTTTTATTATCTTTATCAATATTATTGTATTTGTTTTCTAAGTCATTTAATTTATTTTTATTATCTTTATCAAAGTTATTGTATTTAGTTTCTAAATCTGTAATTCTTCTTATATTATTATCCATGTTGTTATATTTATTTTCCAAATCAGTTATTTTTTTCTTATTATCTTTATCAAGATTATTATATTTGTTTTCTAAATCATTTAATTTAATTTTATTATCCTTTTCAAGATTATTATATTTATTTTCTAATTCTTTTAATTTATTTGTATTATCTTTATCAAAATTATTATATTTATCTTCTAAATCATCTAATTTATTTTTATTATCTTTATCAAAGTTATTGTATTTAGTTTCTAATTCTTTTAATATATTTTTGTTATCTTTATCAAAGTTTTTATATTTATTTTCTAAATCACTTAATTTATTTTTATTATCTTTATCAAGATTATTATATTTATTTTCTAAATCACTTAATTTATTTTTATTATCTTTATCAAAGCTGTTATATTTATTTTCTAATTCTTTTAATTTATTTTTATTATCTTTATCAAAGTTATTATATTTATTTTCTAATTCTTTTAATTTATTTATATTATCTTTTTCAAGATTATTATATTTATCTTCTAAATCATTTAATTTATTTTGATTATCTTTATCAAAGTTTTTATATTTGTTTTCTAACTCATCTAATCTATTTTTATTATCTTTATCAAGATTATTATATTTATCTTCTAAATCATTTAATCTTTTTTTATTATCTTTTTCAAGGCTATTATATTTATCTTCTAAATCATTTAATCTATTTTTATTATCTTTTTCAAGGCTATTATATTTATTTTCTAAATCTTTTAATTTATTCTTATTATCTTTATCAAGATTATTAAATTTTTTTTCAAAATCATCTAATTTTTTTAGATTATCTTTATCTGCACTTACACTTCTAAATTTATTTTCTACATCATTTAATTTATTTTTATTATCTTTATTTTCCTTTTCTAATGTATTAAATTTATCTTCCAAATCATTTAATTTCTTTTTATTATCTCTATTTAAATTATCATATTTATTTTCTAAATCATTTAATTTATCTTTATTATCTTTATCTAAAATATTATATTTATCTTCTAAATTAGTTAATCTATTTTTATTATCTTTATTTAAGTTATTATATTTATCTATTAAATCATCAAATTTCTTTTTATTATCTTTATTAATATTATTATATTTATTTTCTAAATCATTTAATTTTTGAACATTTTCTTTATCCTTTTCTGATGATAATGGATTTTCATTTATTTTATTTGTTAAATCAACTAAAGTTAATTTATTATTTTGATCCAACTTATTAATTTTTTCCTCTAGTTCCTTTATTTTATTCTTATTATTTTTATCTAAATCATTGTATTTATTTTCTAATTCCTTTAATTTATTTTGATTATCTTTATCAAAACTTTTATATTTATCTTCTAAATCATTTAATCTATTTTTATTATCTTTATCAAGGCTATTATATTTATTTTCTAAATCATCTAATTTATTTTTATTATCCTGATCAAGGCTATTATATTTATTTTCTAATTCATTTAATTTGTTTTTATTATCTTTATCTAAGCTATCATATTTATCCTCTAAATCAATCAATTTCCTTTTATTATCATTATCTAATATATTATATTTATTTTCTAAATCAATAATTTTCTTTCTATTATCTTTATCCATATCATCACATTTGTTTTCTAAATCTTTTAATTTCTTTTTATTATCTTTTTCAATATTATTATATTTATCTTCTAAATCGTTTAATTTTTTCTTATTATCATTATCATTTATATTATATTTATTTTCTAAATCTTTCAAAATTTTTTTATTTTCTTTATCAATATTTTCATATTTATCATCTAAGTCATTGAATTTCTTTTTATTATCATTATCAATTATATTATATTTATCATCTAAATCATTTAATTTTTTTTGAGTTATTTCATCTTTTTCTTCAATTGCTTTTTGAATATTTTTATCTTTATCAAAAGAATTTAATTTACTTTCAATATTATTTAACTTATTTTTATTTTCTTTATTTCCTTTATCAATATCATCAACTTTATAAGATAAATTACTAATTTTTCTTTCATTATCTCTATTATTATTATGAACATTATTAAGTTTATCTTCTAAATCATTTAACTTAATTTTAATATCTTGATCAAATTTATATAAATTATTTTCAAGATCATCAATTTTCTTTTTATCCATATTTGGTTTATTTAAAGTTTTTGTTGTTGAAGTAATTGTACTTGAAATAATTGAAGGAATTTGAACATTTAATTTATTTTCTAAATCTTCAATTTTGTTTTTATCATTTTCTTTATCTTTTTCATAATCATTTAATTTATTTTCATAATTATTTAATTTATTTTCAAGATCTGAAATAGCATCATTTAAATTACTATTTTCAATATTTGTAATTCTCTCATCTAATTTATCATTATTATTATAATTATCCTTTTCTAATTTTTCAATATTTGTATTTATTTCATCAATTTTTTTATCCAATTCTTTTAATTTATTTTCAGCATTTTCAACTTTCTCATTGATATCCTTATCAATAAAATCAAATGGATTTCTCTTTGAAATCTCATTTAATTTATTTTCTAATTTATGTATATCATTTTTAACTAAATTTAAATTTGAATCACCATTTTCACTTATTGATAATAATTTACTTTGATTTTGAGTTTCTCTATCATTAAGATCTTGTATTGATTGATCAATTTTATCATTTAATTCATTTATTTTTTTCTCATTTTCATTTGCATTTTTTTCTATTAAAGGTACTGAATTTTTTAAAGTGGAAATATCTTTATTTTGAATTTCTTGTTCTTTATTTATTTTTTTTAAATTATCATTTATATTATTTACTTGATTTGTTAATTGCTTAATTGAATTTGGATCTATATTTTCAAATTTTTCTAATGTTGAATCATAATTATTTATTATTGAATCAAAATCATCTTTTTTAACATTATTTTTATCATTTTCTTCTAGTTTATTTGATAATTCTTTTATTTGATTTTCAGTTGGTAATTTTTTCATTTGATTTTCTAAATCTCTTTTTAATTCTTTTATTCTTTTCTCATTTTTAATATTATTTTCTTCTATTTGTTTTGTCCAATCATTATATTCTTGTTTTAAATCATTTTGTAAATCAATTATATCATTATTTTTTTTTTCTAAATCTTGATTAATTTTCTTTAATTGGCTTTCAATATTTTGAATTTGTATAGGAATATTTTTTAAATCTGGATTTGAATTTGAATTAGTTATTTTTTCAATTTTTATATCATAGTTTTTCATTTGTTTATCAAAATCACTTTTTTTCATTGAATTTTTTGATAAATCTTTTAATTTATTTTCAAAATCTGTAAATCTTGATTCTAATTCATCTTGATTAATTAAATTATCTTCATTTTCTTTAATTTTTTTTTCTAAATCTTCCAATTTTTCATCAAATAAATTCTTATTAATATAATTTCTATAATTTTCTCTTAATTTATTATCTAATTTCTCATTATTTCTCTTTTCCATATTTTCTTGATATTTATTAAAATTTTCATCAATTTTTCTATCTACATTTTTTCCATTATCATTAATACTTTTTTCCAATTTTGATATTTTATCTAATAAGTTTCTAATTGCTTCTTCATGCTCACTTCTTGTAACAAATTGATCATTTTTTGATTTTAAATTCTTTTCAAAATTATTTTGCATATTCTTCATATAATCATTCATAGAATTTAATTCTTTATCAACATTATTTAATCCATTTTCAAAATCTTCTCTTTCAACAAAATTTCTTTGTTTACTTATATTACTTCTTAATTCTTCTTGATAAGGAACAATTAAATTATCAAATTCACCTTTAGCAATTTTTTTAATTCTTTCTTCTTCTAATACTTCATCAATTAAATTTCCATTATTATTATTAACATCATTTTCATAATTTTTTTGAGGACCTCTTAATTTTGAATTATCATTAAGATAATTTGAATAATTTTGATTTAAATTTCTATTAACATTCATATTTAAATTAGAAGAAGATGATTGAGTTATATATGGATTTGCTTGCCTTAAAAGAATTGGATCTGTTTGATTTATATTAACAGGTGTTCCTGTATATATTTGGTTTACTGGAACATAAAAATAACGATTTGTTGTTGTTGTTACTGTATTTGGTACTTTTAATATTGTTTTTATTCCATCTATGTTTTGATATATTTCTTCATGTGTTTGGGATTTATTTGACATTTTTTTTTATTTTTATGTAATTGAAGTTTTAAATTTTTTTAAATAATTTTATATTTTGACTGATAGAGTTATTAAGTTATTTTTTGATATATAAATTATAATAAATATTTAATTATTTTTTTTGATAATATTTTAAAAAAATTAATTATTTAATTAAAT
The DNA here is from genome assembly GCA_023807205.1 of Isotricha prostoma. NCBI lineage: Eukaryota > Ciliophora > Litostomatea > Vestibuliferida > Isotrichidae > Isotricha > Isotricha prostoma. The sequence goes on along the minus strand of JAJMZS010003323.1, from coordinate 14,996 downwards.
TATATATTACTTTAGATAAAAAAATAATTCTTACTTAATAAAGTATTAAATATTTCTTTGCATATTATTAGTTTACAAAAATTATTTAAATTACAATTTATAATTTAAATAATAATAATTCTATTTGAAAATATCAATTTTATCAATTAAAAAAATGAAGCCATTGTTATCATCTTTAGTAATTTCACAATTAAAAATTTTTAATATAGAAATCCTGTTTTTCTTGTCAAAAAAATGATAAATCAGAGTTAAAACTTGATGAAATAGATGATCAAATTGATGATTATAAATCAGAATTTCAAACAAAAAAAATTACCCGTAAATTAAAAAAAGGTGAAAAAATATATTCAAGTCAAATATCAGAAAATATTTTTAATTTATTTAACTTTAATCATATAGAAAATAATAAAAATGATTTAAATACTTCTCCTGAAAAAATATATAATTTATTTGAATTGAAACCTTTTTCTTTAGATTCAAAAGTTAATTTTTCAGAAGAAGAAATTAAAAATTATAAAAAATTAAAAATAGAAACTGAAGATTTTGATAATGAAAAAGATGATGAATTAGATTTATTTTATGGAAAAATTTTAATAATGAATGCAGGAGGATTAGAAAAAGGGAAAAGAAATTTAAAAGATGGATATGCATTTTTTGGAACTGTTGAAATAGTTAAAGATGTAATTATTAATGATTTTATTGTTAATTATCCTAACAATGAAAATAATTCAAAATTATTTTATATTTATTTTGATAAAAATAATTTAAAATATAATTTAATTCCTGATAAAGAAAATAAAAATGAAAAAATTTATGTAAAATTAAATCATAATTTTGAAATAAAAGAAAAAACATTTTTTTCTATTGCAAGTATAAATTTTTCAACTGAAATTATTGATGATAATGAAATTAAATTAATTATTTTTTTTGATAAAGGAAAACAAGAAAAAAAATTACAAAAAAAAAAAGGTTATTATACAATAGGAAGAAAAAAAGAATGTGATTTTCTCATTAGAATTCCTGTAATTTCAAAAATTCATTGTTCAATTTTTTATCAAAAAGAAAATGATTTATGGATAATTTGTGATGGAGATTTTAAAAATAAAAAAAAGTCAACAAATGGTATTTGGAAATATATTAATGATAAATGTGAAATTCAAGATAAAATCACTTATTTTAATTTAGGCATTCACAATTTCAAATGTACATTATTTGATTAAATTATTGTAATTTAAAAAATGAATTTTATTTTTATATAATAAAGTTTATATATAGATTTTTATTAGGTAAATATTTAAATTAAGATTATGTTTTTAAAATTATTAATTGTTATTATTTATATATTGTTTATATATTGTTTATATATAATTATATAAAATATCATGTTACATTTAAAATATAATATGATAATCTATATTATATTATCAATAATTGAACAAATCTTCGAAATTTACTCTTCAAAAACCAAAATTTTCATATCACCTGTTTTCAATATCATTTGATTTTTTAAATTTATACTTTTATTAGTAAGTAACCATAAACCATTAGTTGAAACTTTCTTTTCTAAATTACAAACTAAACCATCATATAAATACCAATTATTATTTTGAAAAATTATAGTACATTGAACTTTACTAACAGAATCGTCATCATATTGATAATCACATTTATCACTTCTTCCAATTGTAAATCTTAAATATTTTTTATTATCAAATGATATAATAGAATCTTTTTCATTATTTTTAACCTTATTTAAAAATTTAATAGTTAGTTCATTGTATCCATCAATTGAGTGATTAAGAGTAAAATACATATAATCAACACAAAAACTAATTATCATATCTTGTTCTATTTTAATTTCTTGATTTAGTTTTATAAAAGTGCCTGTTCCTGATAAATTATCTATAATATAAAAGTTTTTTTTAATTTCATTATAACCAATATAAAATTGAATTGGACTTATTGAATAATCATCAATTATATAATCACTACTATTATCTTTTCCAAAAGAAATTTTTTTAGTTTCACCATCAAAATTTTTATTTATATTTTTAAATTTAGAAGATATAAAATTTTGATTTAATTCAATTTCATCAATTAAATTATTTGTTTTATTATATATTTTTAATAAAATTAAATTTATTACTTTAGATTCATTTACACTTATTTTTGTACTCAAATAATTATAATTATAATAACGGGCTAATCTTTCTTTATTGAATTTTTCAATGTCATGTACAAAGTCTTTTTTTTCTGTATTTTCAGTTATTTTATATTCACTATTATCTTTTACATTAATCGTATTTTTATTATCATTTGATGCACAACAAATTGTTAAAATTAAATTTTTATTATCATTTGGTATATAATTTCCCATTGTTATAAATTAATAAAATTTATATAATATAATTTTTTATATTATTTTAAAAAAATTTCTTTTTTTCAAATATTAAAAAATTAAAATTAATTTTTATTAATTTGCAATAGAAACTTTACCAGTGATAATTTTAGGAAATTTATCTCCTTTATTTTTATTTTTATTTTCATTTTTATTTGTATTTTTACTTGAAATAACTCTATTTTTATTCCTATTATTAAAAGAATTGATATGTTTTAATTCATCTTTACTATTATTTCTCTTATGAAAATTTGCAGTAGTTTTTGAATAATTATATTTATTATTACTATAATCTCTTTTAGGAACAAAATATTCAATAATGGGTGAATAAATTTTCATATTTAATTTCTTCTGAAATTCATTTTGTAATTCATCAAAATCTTGAAAATTTTCTAAAGTAGCTTTCTTATGAAATAATTCCATATTAATTTTATGTAAATTTAACATTTTTTTATATTCCTTTTCAGCTTTATCATTATTATTTATATAACCAAAATAATATTTATTTTCTTTAACTACTTTTTTTTCAACTTCAATATCAGGATGTTTATTGTATTCATTCTCATCTGAAAAAGTATTATCTAATACTTGATTGTCTTCATCTTCTTTTTTTTTAATTTGTTTAATTTTTTCTGCTTCTTTTTCTTCATTTTTTATTTGAATAATATCATTTAAAGCATTATTAAATCCTGTATTATAATTTCTTTCAACTTTTGTTCTTTTATATTCACCTAAATAATCACTTAAAAGATTTTTAACATTTTTTTTTTTATTTGATGTTCTAATTTCAACATTATATTTATATTTATTTTTCTTCTCCCAATCTTCATGTCTAACTAAATCACTTGTATATTTAGAAAAATCAATAAAGAATTTCATTCTTAATCGATAAATAAGAGATTGAATTTCATTTATTCTTTCATTTTCTTCATTAAATCTTTTTCTTTTTCTTTCATTTCTTCTTTTTTCTTTTATTGTTTCATAATCAAATCTACTTTTATTTTCAGGTATATAATTTTTTGTTTCATTTCTTTGTCTTAAAATATTTATATAATTAATTAATAATTTTTCAATATCAATTCCTTGATCTAACATATTACTTATTTCTTTTGTTATATTATCTTTAATTAATTGATTTTTCATTTGATTATCATCCAATCTTTTACCATATCTTATCTTTTTTTCTTTATTTTGTAATTTTTTTTCTTTTTCTTCTTCCTCAATTTCTTTTGAAATATTTGTAAAAACAAATATTGTCATTTTATTCTCTTCATCACTATCATCATCATATTTTTTATTATTTTTTGCTGCTTCTATTGCTATATCAATTATAAAATTATGATATAAAAAATTAAATTTTCTAAAAAATTGTAAAATTAATTTTATAAATCCTTTAAAATCTTCTTTTGAATATTCTTTAGTAGAACAAAATTTTTTAATTTCTTTAATATTTTCTTTATTATTAAATAACTTAAAAATATTTTCTAAATTAGTTTTTGATATAGATTTCTCTTTTATTTTTAAATTAAAAATTAAAATTGATTTAATCATTTTTTCAAATTGAGGATAATATAAATCAATAAATCTAATTATTTCTTTAAGTGTATTTTCTTTTTTATCAGTTTTTTCTTTTACTAAAATATTTTCTTGTTTACTTCCATTAATTTTTACTATTTTACTTATTAATTCTGGTTCATCATAAATCATTCCTTTACTTTCTAATTTATTTTTTATTTCTTTTTTAATATTTCTTATTTCTTTTATACTTTTAGTATTTTCAATATTTAAATTTGTTAAATCATTTAACATATTATTTAAATTATTGTATTTTTGATTAAATTCCATATTTCTTTTTTTCATTAATATAACTAAATCATCTAAATTTTTTAATTTTTGAGTTTTTTTAATTAAATTTACTTTTAAATTATTTGATGCACATTCTTTTCTTAATAAAATATTATCTTGATATATTTTTTCATTTTTTTGTTTTTCAAAAGGTAATAATTTTTCTTTTTTTTGTATTTTTTTATATAATTTTTTTAAATGTTCTTCTGCATCTTGCATAGATTGTTTTAATTCATTTAAAGAAAATTCTTCTCTGGCTAAAATATTTTTTTTTTTATTTTCTTCATCATCAAACATTATTTTAGCTCTAATATTAAAATTACTCATAGTATGAAATAATTTATCTTGAGCTTTTTCTTCATTTTTTATTTTAGCCTTAATAACTTCATATTTTTCATATTGATTTTTTCTACTTAAACTTTCTAAATATTCACTTTTTAAATCTTTTTTTAAATTAATATTTTCAATTTGTAGTTCTGTTTTAATATTTTTATACATATCTAAAGCTTGAGTAAGAGTTTCAATTTCATTTTCAATTTGATTTTTTTCATTTTCTTTTTGTTTAATTTTACCATCATCATAACAAATCATATTTTTAACTAGTAAATCACTAAATTGATTATTCATTGAATCTAATATTTTTTGTTTTTTATTAATTATATTTTGATTTCTATCAATTTGTCTTTTAAAATCTTCAATTTGATTCTGATAATATTCAGCTGCTTTGTCTAAATTTGTATATTTTGATTGTTCGTCTATTAAATAATTCATTAAATCCATTTTTGCTTTATTGTATTTTTTTTTGTTTTTTACTAGAAAATATGATGGTTTTTCTTTTTTTTCTTTTTTTTTGGTTTTTTCTTCCTTTTCTTCTTGATATTTATTTATTGGTTTTAATGAATTTTCATTTCCATATGATTTTGGTTTTCCTTTTTCATTTACTTCTGTTATCAGAAGACTTTTCATATTTTAAGTTATTATATAATTATTATTATTAATATTTTGAATTTTTATTTATCTTTTTTTTTGTGTAAAAAAATTTTAAATTTTTTATGAATTTTATATTATATTCTATTTTTTGTAATTTCATTTATATTATTCTTATTAAAATCTTTTTTTATTAAATAATATTTTTTTAAATATATTTTTTAGAATAAATTATAAAATAAATTATTAATCATATTATAAAAAGTATAAAAAAAAGAAAATATTTATATTCTTTTTTATATTTCATACAAATTAATTTTCAAAAATAATATTCATATTTTTTTAATTTTTTTTAAATAATTTATTTAATATGCGATAAATAAATTTATTATTATAAATCAAGAATGATTTTTATTATTATTCAATTCAAACTTCTTTTAAATTTATTATATTGATTTTTAAATTTTAAATATAATTAAAATTCATATTATTATTTAATTTAGTAAAATCAAATTTATTATTAATTATCAATATATAATTATAATTATATTATTAATTTTATAAAACTAAAATAGCTAATATAAATTCTTTATTTAATTATATATATTTTTCCATTTAAAATTAAATAATGTTTTATTGTACTTTTCAAGTAATTTCACTTAATAGTAACATTTGTTGATATTTGTTCATTAAATATTTAGTTAATTTTTTTATTTGTTAATATAAATTCAAATGAAAAATGATACAAAAATGAAAAGAAATAAAATAAGTAAAGCTTATTTAAATCAATTACAAAATCAAATAGATTCTTTAGAACAACAATTATTCTCATTTAATAATTTTAATAATAATAAAATAAATAACGATAATCCACAAGGAAAATTAATTTTAAATAAAAATTTAGATGAACCATTAAATCAAAATAAAAAGGAATATTCAATAAAAAATAGTTCAGATGATAATTTTAATAATTCAAATTTTGAAAATGATCCAGAAAAAGATGAATTATATAATATAATATTAAGGGAAAGGAAAGAATATAATGAATTAGATGAAGTTAGAAAAATTCAAAATGAAAAATTTAAACAAAGTCAAAATAAATGTAAAGCTTTAGAGAGAAATAATTTAAATTTGAGAAATGATATGGAAATTTTACAAAGAGAAAAGATTGAACAACAAAAAAAAATTATTGAATTACAAAATGAAATAGATCAATTACGTAAACAAATACAATATTAAAAATGAATAATTTTACACATATAAATACATTAAATAATATACTTTTTTTAAATTAATAATTTTTTAAATCAATTTAACTAACAAATCAATAATTAAATATTAATATAAAATCAATTATAAAAATAAAATCTATTATTAATATTCAAAAAATAATATTTAAAAATTAATAAAAAAAAAATAATGTCAGAAATTGATATAGAAAAATTAAAAAACTCCTGTGAAAAAAACCAACTTTTATCTTTTATTTTATCAAAAACAAATAATTTATCAGGGAAAATAAAAAACAAAATATTATCAATGATTCAAATATTAAACAATAAGTGTATTGATTACTCAAAACTTCAAGAATTTATATTTGAAGGAATTCCAGACGACATTCCATCACTTCGGTCATTAATATGGAAAATTTTATTAAACACATTAACATTAAATGAATCTGAATGGGAATCAACTTTACAAAAAGGAAGAGAAAAATATTATAAATTAAAAGAAATATATAATCAAAGATTAAAAATAATAAAAAAACATAAAAAAAATGATCATCCATTATCATTAGAAAAAAATTCAAATTGGAATAAATATTTTATAGAATATAATTTATTAGAAGATATACAAAAAGATATAAGAAGAACAAGAACACATATGTCATTTTTTTTTATGCCATGTGTATCAAATTCAAATAATAATATAACAAATGAACAAATTTCAAATGCTGCATTAGAAACAAAAAAAGATAGAAGTCAATATAAATTAAATTCAAAAACTTTTGAAAGTAATGCAGATGTTATGGCAAGAATATTATTTATATATGGTTTGTGCCATCCAGAAGTAAAATATGTTCAAGGAATGAATGAAATTTTAGCTCCTATTTTTTATTGTTTTAGTAATGATAAAAATGAAATTTCAATAAAAAATTTAGAAGCTGATTCTTATATTAGTTTTGAAAATTTTATGGAAACTATAAAAGATATTTTTATTAAAAAATTAGATAATACAGAAAAAGGAATTACTACTAGATTACAAAAATTTAGTACTTTAATTAGAATGTTAGATTATAGAATAAGTGATCAATTAATTAAAAATAAAATAGAAATGGAATTTTTTGCTTTTAGATGGCTTACTTTATTTTTTACTCAAGATTTTGAAATTCCTGATGTTTTAAGATTATGGGATTCTATTTTAAGTGAAGATGATGTTTTTGATTTTATGAATATGATAATGTTAGCTTTGTTAAGAAATAAAACTGAAGGGATTTTAAATAATGAATTTGCAGGAATTATGAGTGTTTTACAAAATTTTGATAATATTAATGTTGATAGGTTAATTAGAGATGCAGTTATTGTTAGAAATGATTTAAATAAACTTTTGTTATAAATTAATATGTTTTTCTTTTATTATTTAATTTTTTAATATTATTTTTTTAATGGTTTATTTATACCTTTTAAATGTATTTTATATATATTGATTTTTTTATTTTTTTTTTAATTTTTTTAAATCCATATTTGATAAATATACTTATTTTCATATCATTTATAAAATCTAATTTTTTTATTTTTAAAATATACAACATAAACTATTTTTACAAATAGTATCTGTTATTTTTATGTAGTTATTTTCATTTTCATTTTTTACTTCATCCTCATTATTTAATTTTTCTTTATTAATTCTCTCAACAATACAAAAACAATTTTTTGAAAAATCCTGAATTAAAGAATCTTTATTACAAATAGGATAATCATAATTTGGTTTTTTTATTTTTTTTTTAAACAACATTACATCTAAATCTTTATTATCAATATCATCATAAAAAAATTCATTTTTAAATTTATTTACTGCAGTATTTAATAATTGAGAAATAGTAGAATTTGATTCTAATATCAAATTAACTGATTCATAATTTTCCCAATTATTAATAGAATAAAAAACAGAAATATTAATATAATCAGGTTTTGCTAAATTAATCATTTGACTAATTTTAGAATGATTTTTACTAATTTTAACGTCACTCATTCAGAATTAAAAAATTTTAAAGTATTTCAATATTTATAATTTAATTTATTAAAATAATATATTTTGAGTATTTTTGATAATAAAAAAAATTAAAAAAAAAATAAAAAAAAAATATCAAAAAAAATTCTTATAAAAAATTCCACATAAATACCATATTTAAAATAAAAAACAAAAAAAAAAAATCAAAATAAAATAAAAACAAAAAACAATAATTTTTTCATAAAAATCTCTTAAAAAACCAATTATAAGACACAAAAAAAAAAGTAAAAAATTTTTTTTAATAGATAATATTATTCTTCTCAACTTCTTCATAAAACTCCTTCATTTTATCTCTAACATCATCAAAAAACTTATGTTCAAGAGCCTCTTGTGCAGAAATTCTTTTATCAGGATCAATTTGTAGCATTTTCAAAAGTAAATCAACCCCATTTTCATCAAGTTTAGGAACATATTTCCTAATATCTTCTTCTTTATACTTTTCAAACTTTCCTTCTTCCCATTCAGGTAAATCTTCTAATCCAGGGAATATTCTTTCATTAGGAGTGCCTCTAATATGGAATATTTTTTTTAATTGATCAACACTACTTTTTCCCATAAACAATTGTTTTCCACTAACCATTTCTTCAAAAATACAACCAACACTCCACATATCAATACAAGTAGAATATCCTTTACTTCCTAATAAAACATCAGGAGCTCTATACCATAAAGTAACTACTTCATGAGTATAATTTCTAACTGGGAGACCATATCCTCGAGCAAGACCAAAATCAGCAATTTTTAATACACCATCAGTAGTAATTAATAAATTTTGTGGTTTTAAATCTCTATGTAAAATTTTATATTTATGTATATATGACATACCATTTAATAATTGATACATATATGATTTTACTGTTGGAATTTCTAATCCTGAACCCATTGTTGAGTCTATTACTTTTTTTAAATCACGATCTATAAATTCAAATACTAATGTTATTTTCTTTGGAGCGTGTATTACATCAAGAAGTTTTACTATGTTTGGATGAGTTAGTTCTTTTAATAAACATATCTCACGAATTGCTGTTGATGGTATTCCTTCGTCGTCTGTTTGAAGTTTTATCTTTTTTAATGCGTATATTTCACGACCTTCTTCGTCTTTTGCTTTGTATACTGTACCATATGTTCCTTTACCTATTAATTTTGTTTTGAAATAGGTTCTTTCTTTTTTCATTTTTTTTTTTTGTTCTTTTTTTTTTTTCTTTTTTTTTAATTGTTTTTATTCTTTTTTTTTTAATTTTTGTTTTATTTTTTTTTTTTTTAATATAATTTTTTAATATGAAGAATAATAAAAAAATTCCTAAAGTTGGTAATTCGAAAAGTTTTCAAAGTATACAAAATGAAAAAGATATTAATATGAAAATGAAAAAAAATGTTATTGAAAATGAATTATTAACATCAAATAATTTAAAAGGGATTTTAATTGAAGAATTAAATACAATTGAAGAAAAAGTTGAACAAATGAAAATTGATAATTTAAATTTAATTCAAGATTATGAAAATGAAGTTAATACTTTACAAAAATCAAATGATTATTTATTAAATATTCAAAGTGGAAATCATGAGAATAATACAAAAGAATTAGAAGATAATATTAATGAATTAAAAGAACAAATTATGAATTTGGAAAACGAAATTAAGGAAAAAGATAAAATTTTTAAAGAAGTTAATAAAAAAATTATTTTATTAAATAATGAAAAAAGAGAACATGATGAAAAAATGATGAGATTAAAAGACCAATATAGAAATGAGTTAATTAATAAAATGAAAAATAAAAATTATGTAGTTGAAAAAGTAAAAGAAAATAAAAATGAAATAATTGAAGATGAAATTCAAGAAGAAGATGAAAATTATAATAATAATAATAATAATCAAATCAATGAAAATTCAATCCATGATATGATACAAAATGATGATGTGAATAATAATAATAACCAATAAAAACAATAAATTTAGTAATATATAAATTAATAATAAAATTTTTTTAAAAAAGAAAATGATTGAATATTAATATCTTTTTAAAAAATAAAAAAATTTCATATTATATTATTAAATTTAAACAAAACTAATATTAATAATTATAATAAAAGCAATTTTAATAATTGTTTATAAATATTAAATAAATATTATTTTTAGAATTAAAAAAAAATTTATTTTAAATAATATAAAAGAAATCTATTCTTCATTAAGAAAATAATTTTTCTTTTCCTTTATTTAAATTTTCATCAACTTTATTTAACATTTGTTTAAATTCTTCAATTGATTTTTGTTGACTATCTGCAAAAGGATCTTCAATATTATTAAAGTTTATATTTCTATTTCCACTTTTTAAAAAAGTACTTCCCTGATTTTGAAAATCAAATTGATTATTTCTTGAAATAAAATTATTATTATTTTTACTTCCTCTTAATATTGAAATTTCATTTATAGTATTTTTTTCTAATTTACTTTTTTCACTTTTCAATTTATTATTTTCTTGAGTTAAATTATTTTTTTCTTGATTTAATGAATTTATTTTTCCTTGTAATTCTTTTATTTTTCTACTTTTTGTTATTAAAACATTTTCAAATATTTTAACTTTATCATTAAATAAATCATTGACTTCTTTAATATCATTATTAAATTGTCCATATATATTTTTTAAAGTTGAATTTTCTTTAATTAAATCTTATCTTTCTAATAATAATTGATTAACTTTATTTTTTGCTTCATCAATTTCAGATAAATTATTATCTTCTAAATTTAATTTTAAATTAAATTGTTCATTTTGTAATTTTATTTCTTTTTCAATTCCTTGATTTTTTTCTTGTAATTCTTTTATTATTTTATCTTTTGAAATTAATAAATTTTCTAATTCTTTATTTTTATTTATAACATTATTTAAAATATTTTTTAATTCAATATTCTCATTTGAAAGTGTTGTTGTTTTATTTTCTAATTCATTTAAATTATTCAAAATTATTTCAGAATATTGCATATTATTATTCGAATTATTTTCATTATTCTTTTTATCTTTATCTTCTGATTCATTTATAAAATTATTCTTTAATTGAATTGAATTTAATTCTTTTTCAAATTCTGATATTATTTTATTTTTTTCTATTATTTCTTCATTTTTTGTTTTTGTGATTAATTTAATTTCATTTTCATATTGCATAGTAATTTCATTTATTTTATTTTGTAAATTTTTAATTTCAAATTCTAATTTTGACTTAATTACTGAAACTTCATTTAATTCATTTATTAAATTAATATATTGAGAATTTTTATTTTGACTATAAAATTGAGAATTCATTAAAATTTTATTTTTTTGTTTTAAATCTGCATTATAATCATTGATTTCTAGATTTTCTTTTTGTAACTCTGAATTTTTAGATTCTAATAATTTATTTTTAAACTTTAAATTTTCCAAAATCATATTTGTATCCCTTATAAAATTATCTTTTAAATTTAATAAAGAAGTATTTTTTATCTTATCTTTTTCATAATTGGAATTTGAAATTTTTAATAATTCAATCTCATTTTGTTGTTTTGTTATAACTTGTTCCAAATTTTTCATATATGATTTCATTTGTGAAAAAGTTTCATCTTCATTTTTTATTTCAGATTGAAAATTAATTGATGAAAAATTGTTCATTTTTTTTTAAATTTAATAATATAAAGATAAAATCACATAAAAAATGAAAAATGAAAAAAAAAAAAATTCAAATATTAAAGAAGAAAAAACTTCATCAAATACAATAATATTTAAATTTTCAGATGGAACAATTTCAGAATATGATATAAATTCAATATCTTTATTAAATCCTATTTTATTTTCAAATATTGATAAAAATATAAATTATGAAATTTCTCTTCCTGATTATATTACAAAAAATTCTTTAATGGAATTTTTATTTATTTTAAAAAATAATCTTAATGAAATAGAAGAATTAGAAGGAAATTATCCAAATAATTTTTTAACTTTTATAAAAATAAGTGATTTTTTTAAAAATAATCAACTTTCTATAAAAATAATTAATGAAATTTTATTAAATAAAATAAATGATGATTCAGTTTTTGATTTTTTAATTTTTTCATATGAAAGATTAAATAAAAGTAACAAAGAAGAAGTTGACAATTGTTATTTTGAATTATTTTATAAATGTCTTGAAATGATTGGAAATAATGAAATTCTTTTTTTAAAAAATTTAAACAGAATTAAAAGTTTAGATAAAAGGGTTGTTGATGAATTATTACAAAAAATATTTTCACATTTAATATATGGAAATTATATTTATTTTGAAAATGAATCAGAAGAAATTATTTCTGAACCTGAAAATTATTTTGATACAATAAATGAAAATGAACATCAAAAAAAAAAATTTATTTCAATGAATAATTTAAATAATTTAATTACTTCTCTTTATGATATTTATAAAACACAAAATTTTTTTGAATTATTAACTTTTGAATATATGTCTCTTTTTTCACATGAATCAATAAATGAATTAAATAATGTTCCTAATCCTACTTTTCAAATGAAAATAAATGTTGATGATATTGAAAATTATTATGAGGAATTTCCTATTAATTTTAATATTAATAATAAAAATATTATATTTGTTGTTTTTTATAAAATCAGTGATGATAGTTTTAATATTTGTATGAAATTTGGAGATAATAAAAATAATAAAAGAAATTATAATAATAATGAGAATTATGAAAATTTTTGTTTTAAAATTTTTACTTTTTTGTCTATTGTTAAAGTCAGTTATGGAAGTTTTACCAAACCTTTTTCATCACAAACTAATTTAAAAAGTTTAAGTAATAATAAAAGTATGCATAATATCTTCAAATTAACCAATTTTACTTCAGCAATAAATAAAACAAAATTAATGAAAGAGAATTTAAATCTTTCAAATAATAGTAATTCTAATTATTTTTTCTTTTCAATAAATTTAAAATTATGTTATATTCATAGTTTTTTAACTTCTTATTTTTTAAGGAATTATTCTAAATTATGTAAATTAAAGGAAATTAATAAAGTATCTAAACAATTATTAATTTTGGTTTTAAAAAATAAATATTTAGATAAAACAAATGAAAATGATATTGTAATTGGAATTAATAATTGGTTAAATGATGAAATAAATTTAAAAGAAGATATAACTGAATTAATTGATGGTATTAAATGGGAAAATGTGGATGATGAATATATTTTTGAATTCATTATTAAATATTCAAATATGATTGTTGGAAATGAATTAATTGAAAATTTCTTAATTAATGGATTTCAAAAGAAATACAATAATGCTTTTTTTATATTAAAAATGATTAAATGTTTATTTAAAGCTACTAGTATAATTAATTATGGTAATTTATATACTTTAATGAAAAAAAATGAAAAATATAATCTTGCTTATTTGAGTAGAAATAGTATGACAAATAATAATGTGAATTATTCTTTAAATAGTAATATAAATTTAAATATAAATAATACTCAAAATTGCAGTAAAAAATATACTAATACTCCTATAAAACAAAATAATATTAATGAAAATAATATTAATGAAAATAATATTAATGAAAATAATATTAATGAAAATAATAATAAAGAAAATAATAATAATGAAAATAAAGTTAATTTTAAATCCAATAATTATGATAATAATGCTAATAAAACTATATATTTTAATAAAAAAAGTAAATCATATAGTTTTTCAAAAACTATAAACAAAAAAAATTTCACTAATACAAAACAAGCTAATATAAAAAAAACAATAAAATCTCCTCAAACACAAACATCAATTGATAAAAACAATATAATTAATATAATAATAAAACCAAAAATTAATTATACAACTTTAAATAAAACTCATATATTTTCTCCAATCAATGAAAGGCAAAGATCACCAATTGAATATCATAAGGTAAGCCCTAAAGCTCACAAAAAAAAAAATTTGAACAAAATAGATGATATGAAAAAGATATTTTCAAATAATGAAATTCAATTTACAAATGATAATATTTTAGAAAAAGAATTATTTAAAGAAGGAAAAAAAAAGAAAAATAAAAGGAATAATTCATTTTCTTTGCGTTTTAATAATTCAATGAATTATCCGAAAAGAAATATCATTAAAAATATTATTAATCAAAATGAAAACAATAAAAAGTCATATCAATTAAATAATATAAAAAAAATTAAATAACTTCAATATTGAATATATATGATATGGAGTTTAAAATATAATATATATAAATATTAAAATATAAATTTAAATATGAAATAAAATTAGAAAATATTTTTAATAAAAAAAAATGTTTAATTTCTCATATAAAAAATTTAATATCAAAAAAAAATTTAGTGAAATAAAATAAAAAATAATTTGTAAAATATATTAAATACATGATTTGGAATTATTATATTTAATAATATTATTAAAATGAGAAAACTGAAAAAATGATTTTTTTTTAGATAATATGATTAGAAAATATTAATATTTTTTAATATGAAAAAAAAAATATAAAAAAGTTGAAAAAAATTTCTTAAAAGATT
>JAJMZS010003322.1:0-23631 GCA_023807205.1 Isotricha prostoma | reverse complement strand
TAAAGTAAAAGAAAATCCAATTTGGAGAATAGAAATGGGAGGTCAATTAATGAGAACTCCAATTTTAGAAGAAATAATTCATGAAATTTCTAATATAAAATTATCTAAAACAATTGCTTTAGATGAATGTCATAGTTTAGGAACATTATTATATACTTTATTTATTATTGAAAAAAAACAATTTGAACAATTAAATAAAGTTTTATCATATAATATGTATAATATTATATATTATGATAATGAAAATAAAAATGAAATATTATTATTAAAAAAAGGAGAAAATTTTGACAAACTTACAATGAAAATTGAAATAGGACCAATTGATTATTTTAATAAAGAACGTATTTATTTTTATATTGCATATAAAGATGATACTTTTAAAGAATTATTTAAAGATTCTCAAATTTTATTTAAGTATTCAATAGAAATTAAAAAATTGAAAGAATATAGAGAAAAACATAATATTAATTATTCAAATTTATATTTACATATAACTATAAATGAAGGAAATGAAATGAAATTTCAATTAAGAAGTGATAAATATTATTTTAAACAAGGATTTTTAATAGAAAAATTTGATGAAGATAGCCCATTTGTCGAAGAAAATGAATTTAACGCAATAAAAAAGGGTTTTGAAAGTAATGAGAATATTTTTGATAAAATAGATTTAGATTTTAAAGAATTTTCAGGTAAGAGAACTGAACTTGAAAATAAATTAAATAAATATAAAACTAAAATAAAAAAAGAAAATATTAAAAATCCTGAATTAAATAAAAAAATTAGAAATATTGAGCAATTAATAAGAAATGCCAAAAATATGAATGATTTAAATCCGATTGTTCATAATATAGATTCTTTGCATTTAGACTAGTTATTTAATTTAAAAAATCTTTTTTTTATTTAAAGAATTTAAATAATAATATAATTTTTTTATTTATATTTTTTGTAATTTTCATTTATTTATAATTTTAATTAGTTTTGGATTTTATTATTTTAATCTATTCCAAATTTTACACTGAATTTAGAATGTATATCAGTTATTTCTTTTTTTATATATGGAGTATAAATAATTTCAAATGAGAATAATTTTGATAAAATTGATATTCCAAATCCACTTGATAATCTAATTGAACCTGTTTTAAAATTATCATTTATTTTCTTAAAATCATATTTATAATTTGTAAATAAAGAACTAAAATGTACAAAAGGTGAAATTTCAAATCCATCTCTATTAATATTGAAATTATTAAAAATTGGTAAATTTTTATAAATAATTTTATTTGAAAAATGTGCATAAAAATAATTACCTAACATATAAGAATGTAAATTTTTGATTTGATTATTAATAATATTATTTCCAACTTTAATATTTGTATTATCATTATTAGAATTATTTATAATTGTAATATTATTATTATTATTTGTATTTACTTCTGTTAAAATTGTACATTTTTTAGATGGATTTAAAATACCTTTGAAATTATATATAAATAATTTTTCATGAACTTTTAAAGAATCTAAATTAAAATTATTTGATATATTAAAAATTCCTCCACTTTCATAATTAAATTGCATAGAAATATAATTATTAATATTAAATATTCTTCTAAAAAATATTTTACTTTTGATAAAAGTATTATTTAATGTTTGAACATAAGAAAGATAAGAATTTAATTTCAAATTATCAAAATTAAATTTTAAAAAATTAAATTCATAAAATAATTTAGTATTAAATTGAGAATCTTGTTCAGGTAATTGTGAAATAATTTCATTTGGTCTTTGATTAACATTTAATTCTTCAAAAATATTATTATAATTTTTATGAGTTATTTGAATTCCAAATCTATTAATTGGATCATATGGTAAAAAATGTTTAAAAATAAAAGAATTTTTTTTATTTAAATCATAAATAAATTTAGCTTTACTTGAAATTACAGTATTTTTTCTTTTAAAATCATTTTCACTTTTATAACCATTATATTTAAATATTATTTGAAATGGATTTTTTAAAAATAAATGATTTTCAAAAAACAATTTTTTCTTATTTTTTCTTTGACAATATGATACACCAATTGAAGTAATATTATCATTAAATATTATATTTTTATTATTATTTGAATTTATTTTCTTTGGAGAAATATTTATTTGTGCCTGAATTCCATTTGGTTTAATTAAATAATAATATTCTAAAGGACTCATAAAAATTTTTTTATATGAAAATTTATTAGTTATTCCTAAATTTGAAGTAAAAACAGGTTCTCTTGATCTTTGAATATCTAAATTTTTTATTCTATTTGTACATTTAAATATTTCATCTATAATATTTTTAGATTTATAAAAATACTCTCTCATTTGAAAATTTTTCCAATAATCTTTTGAAGTTATTTTATTTTCTATTATTTCAATATCATTATCTGATATGTTATCATATTTTAATTTAGCATTTATATTTTTATTACCAAAAAATTCAAATATTTCACTAGTATCATTATTAATTATTTCCATAATAAATTAATAAATAATTAATATTAAAAAAAATAATAAATAAATAAAAAAAATTTAAAATATAAAACCTCAATTTTAAAATTTAAATATTATATAAAATTAAAATTCAAGAAAATACTAAATTTTCAAATATAAAAAAAAAACTAAAAAATTAAATCATATACTTTCATCATCATAATCATCTCTATAATTAATATCAATATTATCTCTATTATCAGGATTGGCTTTATCAGCATTAATAGAAACATTATCTAAATTAATAGCAGTTAAAATTTTATTTTTCATAATTTCCTTAGAACTATATTCAGGTAATTCCAAAGTAAAAAAACAAGTATCAGCTTTAGGAAAAATATCTTTTTTATTTTTATCAATAGTAGGTTTAATAGAAAAAATAACTTGTAATCTTTCATATTCATCTTTAGTACTAGGTAATTTTTCTTGTGCCCAACAAAATTTAATAAACTTCCTTTTATCACTTTGATTAAATTCTCTTAAAATTTCCCATAACCATTTAATTCTATTAGAATTTTCATTTAAATCCATTAAATATTTAGTAAATTGTTTAAGTAAATCAATATCAATATCAATATCATTTCCTCCAGAAACAAATCTTTCTAATTCAATATGAGTCATTAATTTAATTAATGAAGCAGGAATTAAATTATATAATCCTTTCTTAATAGCATCAATTTGTTTATTTGATTCAGTTAATCTTGCTTTAACATATAATTCTAAATATTTTTTCCTATCATCAAATCTAACTTTTTCATATTTACCATTTGGAATTAAATCAAAAATAGTACCATCATTCATTTGACAAGAATAAGTTAAATTATAACTATCGAAATTTTCACTATTATCAATTTCCATAATAAAATTAATTTGTTCAATAATACCTTGATCAACTTCTTTAACATCATCAATATTAATAGAAGTATCAGTCATTTTCTTCCATTCTAAATTACATAAATTTAAAGGAATATGAACACCAGTTCTAATACAAATTCCCATTAAAACACCTAAAAATTCATAATGACTTAAATCAATATTATTATTATTAGATGAAGTAATAACATATTTATCATTTAAACAATCATTACTTTGTAAAATATTATTTGGACAAGGACAAAATAATTTTAATCTCTTTATATTTTTTTCATTTGGTATACATTCATTACTTATATCACTAAAAAATTGACGATAAGGACCTCCTAATCCTTGTACTAATTCACCTTTAAATTCTATTTTAAATCCCATATGAGGATCTCCTGGTGCTTTTTTACTTCTATAAAATGCTATATCAATATCTTTTCCTTGTTCATATGCTTGTAAAAATAAACTTTCTTCATTTGATAAATTATTATTTAATATAAAATTATCATTTTTTACATTTTTATTATATGATATTTGAAGTCTTTCAAATTTAAATGTTGGAATTTGTACTTCGTCTTCTGAATATTCAGTAAATGATAATACATCATATAATAAATTGTTTTTTGTTGTACTTAATATAATTCCTTTAGCACTTGATAAAAATATTGATATTGTTTTTGGGAAAGGAATATAAAAAAATTCATTATCTTCTTCTCTTTTTAAATTAAGTGATGAATATGGTTCTGGTGGTTTAATTAAAGGCAAAGCTGAAATGAGACAATAATTAAAATATTTTATGATTGACCAATAATAACGTAATTTTATTAAAGGCGTATTTTCTAAGTCTTTATAATTTTTTTGTAATATGGATATTTGATTATGATTAATGTTATTAATGAAATAATTTGGAATAAATCTTATTGATGATGGTGGGAAGACATAGGAAATTTTACTTTCTTTACATAAATTATAATCTACTAATTGTCTTATTAATTCCATTAATGTTATATCAATATTTGAAGAAAATAAATCAGTTTGAATTGATAAATTTGTATGATAGATATCTATTGAATTGTTTTTTTCTAATGTGTTGTAGAAATTTATGTAATCGTATGATGTTATTTTTTTTATTTCTTCTGTTTTGTTTTCTTTTAGGGAATTTTGGAAATTTTCTTTCTCTTTTTCTAGAAGTTTTTTTATTTTTGTTATTATTGATTCTTCTTTTTGTTGTTTTGTTATTGGGAGGAGATAGTCTTTGTAATAATCGTCTATTTTTATTAGAGATATTAAACGATTCATTAAAAATTCATTTATTAAATATTTATTTGATTCTTTATCTATTTCTTTATATAATTCAACTGTAATTTTATTTTCTTTTTTCTCTTCTTTCTTTTCTTCTTTTTTCTCTTCTTTCTTTTCTTCTTTTTTCTCTTCTTTTTTCTCTTCTTTTTTTTCTTCTTTTTTTTCTTCTTTCTTTTCTTCTTTCTTTTCTTCTTTTTTCTCTTCTTTCTTTTCTTCTTTCTTTTCTTCTTTTTTCTCTTCTTTCTTTTCTTCTTTCTTTTCTTCTTTTTCTTCTTTTTTTTTATACAATCTACTATCTTCAATGATAATATCTTTTAAATCATTAAACAAATCAACAACTTTTTCAGTATAAGCTTCATTTTTAATAAGAGTATTTTTCTTTTTATTTTTTTCTTCTTTAACATCAATATTTTCAGGTTTATCAGAATCACAAGCACAACAAATATCATTATCAGGAGCATTATCCATACCACAAATAGGACATCTCCAAAATTGTTCTTCAGTAAATATTTCTTCTTCTTTTTCTTCTTCTTCAATTTCTTTTAATTCTTCAACTTGAAAACCATCACTTAATAAAATAATATTTTTACATTTATTTTTATTATCAAAAACTATTTGAACATCACTATCAAAATTAACAATTTTAATTTTTGATTTTGATAAAATATCTCTTATAATATTTAATATATCTTCATCATTTAATTTTATATTAATTCCTTTTATAATTATTAAATTATTATTTAATAAATCATCATTTTTAAAATCAATTTGAGTTTTAATTTCATTTAAAATATTTCCTTCTAATAAAGTATTTCCTTGAAGAAAAGATAAAATATTTCCTAATTTAATAATTGCTTCTACCCAAATTGGTAAAGTATAATCAAAAATTTCTCTAAAATAATTTTCTAAAATTAAATAATCTTCTTGTACAAAAGATAAAATTGCTAATAAAATTTCAACTAAATCAACAATATAAGAAGAACTAAAATTTTTATTTTGTTTATTAACAATATAATTATCAATATTTTTAATAATTCCAATAACAGTTAATTCATCAATTTCAATAAGTGAAAACTTTTCATTAATACTAGAACAATTTTTAATTTTTTTCGTAATAGAAATATATTTCATAGCTTTTAAAATAACTCTATTAGTTAAAATAAAAATATTTTGTTGTAACTCAGCAGGAATATTTAAAGAATTACATAAAGATAATAAATTCTTAATTAAATTTTGAAATATTTTAATATTATCATCATTAGAATTATCTTTTTTTTCAATATTTAAATTATTAAAAGCAATATTAGAACAATAATCAACAATCCAACAAATTAAACTCCATTCATAAGGAATAAAAGTAATATAACAAGGTAAAATAGAATCTCTATCATGAATTTCCCAATCATGAATATAAAATGCAGTAGTTCCTTCAATATATTCCATATATATTTCACTTTGATTAAAAAGTAAACTTTCAATATTACTTCTTTCATTTTTTGGTGACGTTACTTCTTTTAAAATATTTGTTCCATTTTCATCACTATAAAATTTTAATGTTGAATTTGGTCCTAATTTCCCATTTTGTTCAAATGATATTATACAACCACAATAATTTTTTGGATTTTTTATTTTACATAATTTTGATAATGATAATAATTTTGATTGCATTGTTCCAATTGTAAATATATCTTTTGATATTATATTTGAATGATATATTTTTGATAAATCATCTATTTGAATATGAATTAATTCTTTTTTAAATTTTTGAATTTTTTCTATACATAATTTTGTTAAATTTGATATTGAGAAACATTCTTCTTCATTTTCATTTAATTCTGTTTCTATTTTATTTAATGATGTTAAATTATTATTATCATTTATATTATTTGTTGTTGAATGCATTACTTGACTACTTATATTTTCTTTTGGTATTATTGTACTACTTTGATGATTACTTGTTTTTGTTTCATTTAAGAATGATAATATATTTTGAATATCAAATTTTTGTTGTTTTATTTCTGAACTTCTTTCTGATTTTTCTTTTACAGTTTCTAATCGACTACTTGATAATTTATGTAACGAAATATCTTGATTTTCTTTTTTTTTAATTTGAATATAATTAGAAAATCTTTTAAAAACACCTTTAATAGGATCATTCATATTTTCATTCCATAAACTTAAATTAATAAAATTAGTCATATTTTCAATATCATTTACTTTAAAATTATCAATTAACTTATCATAAATATTACATAAAATTTTCTTAGAATAAAAATTAAATAAATCATTATAAGATTTCTGATAATTATCTTCTAATTTAGAATAAGAAAAAGAAGAAGATGGATTTTTAATATTAAAATCTAATAAAGTTAAATTACTAATATTAATCCAAAAAGAATGTATTTTACAACATAAATAATCATTATATAAAACAAAAGCTTGTCCGATAGAATTATCAACTAATAAAACACAAACAGGAATTTCTGAATTATTTTGAATTGATTTAATTCCAGTATCTCTTAATAATTTATGACTCATTTTTGCCATATAAAAATTATTAGGATAACATTCTTCTTTAAATATTTCTTTCATATCTCTATGTTCTAAAGGTAAAGGCATTCCAGGAGGAACTTTATTTTGATCAAAAATAATATAAATATCACTTTTAGCATTTTTAATATCATTAATTGATAATTCTTGTCTAACTTGTCTTAAAGTTAATAAATATTCCTCATCTCTATAATGTGATTTGGCATAATTAAAAACTTCTTCAACTGTATATCTTTCAAATTGACTTATATTTTTTAATGCTAAAGTACTTTTTGATGTATCAGTTATTCTTGGTAATTGAGTAACATATGTACTTTCTGGTAAAGTGTAATTATTTATCATATCAATTTCTTCATTTGAGGGATTTTTTTCTAATTGTTTTTTTATTAAAGGATCATTTGAATTTAAGGGAAAATCTTCAAAGGGAGGTGAATATATTTTATATAGTAAATTATTGGTTGAAGTTAATTTTCTTTCAAAGTCACTTTGGAAATTTAATTGAAGAATATCTTCATTTTTATTTATCCAATTTATATCTTTTGTTATTTCTTTTAATATTTCTTGAAGTGATGTTATATTTTCTGTTATTGTAAATGCATTTTCTGTTAAGTAATTATTATTTTCACTATCAAGTTTATTTGATATTAATTTTAATATAAATATTAATAATTTTTTTTCATATTCTGTTATTTTATCTTTTCCTTTTTTATATATTTCTAAAAATGAATCTATTAAATAATTCGTATCTAAAATTTTTAATAATTTACTTTTTATACCAATATTTTTTATAATTTCATTTGGAACTTTTTCAACTTTTCCATTTCTATTATCAAAAATAACATTAAAATTCTTCATTCCATTTTCATACCCACCATTAATAATAGTTACTAAATTCCCATCATTACAAATACATTTAATTCCTTCTCTATAAATTTTAATTCCCCCACTTAAATAAATTAAAATTCCAAGTAATTCATTTTCTTTTTTATTTTTTAATATATCTTTCATAATTTCTTCATATTCAAAATAAGATTCTTCCTTATCTAAAATAAAATTAATTAAACCATAAATTTGATAAATAATAGAAGTTAAACTTTTACCACTTTTAAAATGATAATCAATAATATGTTGACTAGATTCATTTAAATTAGTACTAATACTTTGTCCTTGACTCGAATTTTGATTACTAGAAATATAATTATTAATAGAAGAAGAATCTTGAGTTGTTCTAGTAGAAAAAGTTAAAATTGCATTTTGTAATTTTTTATAAGTATCATATGATTCAACAAATAAAATATTTAAAAAAGGTTTTGTTATTTCTTTTAATATATTTGTACATCCTGGTAATAATTCTTCCATTGTATATAAACGAGGATAAATATCATTATCATTAAATAAAAATTTTTGTTCTTTTTCATTATTAATTAATCCATTATTATCTAAATTTTCTTCACTTGGAATATTTGGTAATAATCTATAATATGATTTATAAATTAAATTTGAAAATTTTTCTGCTTCTGTTTTTGAAAAATTATTTTCTATTATTACATATCCTCTTGTTGATGCAGTTTCACCGATTTTTGTTACTTGTTGTATGTGTTTTAATATTCGAGATAAATACTTTTCTTTTAATTGAATTTGGGTTATTTCATTTTTTAATTTTGTAATTTCTTCTTCTGTTAATTTTTTCTTTTCTTTCTCTTTTTTTTCTTCTTTTTTCTCTTCTTTTTTTTCTTCTTCTTTTTTTTCTTCTTCTTTTTTTTTATTTTCTTCTTTCTTTTTATTTTCTTCTTTTTTATCTTTTTTTTTATCATCTTTTTTATCTTTTTTTTTGTCGTCCTTTTTATTATCTTTTTTCTCTTCTTTTTTATCTTCTTTTTTTTCTTCTTTTTTTTCTTCTTCTTCATCTTCTCCATTAATTCTTTTATTTATTTTATTAATATCATTTTTTAATTTTTCAATTTTTTGTTCTACAATAACTTCTAAATTATGAGTTTTTAAAACTTTTCTTTTTAAAGGAATAAAATGACTAATTTCTTTTCCAGAAGGAACGACAATATTTAATTCATTTTCTTTTTTATAAACAACTTCTTTTTTATAAGAAGATAATTCAGTTGGATGTGTTTCTTCCCATAAATATAAAGCATTAATTAAACATTGATAATCAATTTCAGGTGAATTCATTTCTATTAAAATATTATATTTTAATTCAGTCTCATTTTTTTTGTCATTTAGATTTTCTGTTGAGAATAATTCTCCTAATTTATAAAATAAATTTGTAAAATTATTTTTTGTTAATTTTGAATTTTTTAAAAATAATTTTACTATTTTAACTGCATATTCTACTAATTGAGGAACTGAACTATTTAAAATTAATGATAATAATTTCTCTATTCCTTTATTTAAAGCATTACTTGTTATTTTATTATCAATATTTATTGAAATATGATATATAATATCTAAAAGTGATGATATTAAATTTATATTTTTATCAAATTCTGTTATATTGTCAAATGTTTCTAAAAGACTTTCTATTATTTCTCCTGTTAAATCAAAATTGTTTAATGATAAATTCATTTTTACTAATTTTGATAATAAATTTCTAAAATTAAAAATAAAATCTCCTATTCTTTTCATTAATTTTGAATTTACTTTTATATCTTCATTTATTATTATATTTAAAGTTTTCCTTATTATTGTTTTTATATCAAATAATGAATTATCATCTTTAATTTCAATTAATTTATAATGTGAATTATTATCAAGAAGAATATTAGTGTCAGTTAATATTAGATTTAAATTTTTAATAATATAACTCATAAATTCTTCTTTTTTAATTGCCAATGAAGGTTGAATTAAAATATTTAATTTCAAATTATCAATTTGTTCATGAATATATTTAATATTTCGACTTAATATTCTAATAAAATCTTCATTTGAATTAATTTTAATTTTAGAACAGGAAATTCCATTAGAAGATAATAAACCAAAAGTATTATTAAATAAATCACCAACACTCAAATAATAATTTTTAAATAATTTAATTCCTTCACTTCTAATAATATCTCTAATATATTCCATTAATAAAATATTTTTAGCATTATCAATATCAAAAGATGATTTAAATATAATATTATTAATACATTTAACATAATTTTGTGCTTCTTTAGAAATATTTAAAGAACCAATATCAAGATCTTCATTTAAATTAATATTTTTTTCACTTATTTTACTTTTTAAAGGAATTCTTAAATTATCATTATTATCACTTTCAATTTTTAATGAAATATCATTTGATAATTGTAATAAAAATAATAATTTATTAATAATATTATCTGCAATTTTTTGATAAGGTGAATCTTTATAAATAATTTCAAGTGCTTTATCTAAATCCATAATTTCAATTTTATCAAAAGTATTAAAATTATAAATAGTATTTAATTTATTTTTAATTATTTTTGTATAATTTTTAAGTGCTTCTGTTAAATTACTTTCACTAAACCAAATATCATAAACTTCACATACATTTCTTAATTTTTCAACATTTCCAAAATATGCTTCTTTAATATCATTTTGTATTTTTGTTAATATATCTTCTTTTAATTTTTTTATATTTTCTGTACTCCAAATTCCAATTATGTGATCTGGATATTTTTTTATTAATTCTGTTAATGATAATGTTAAAATTTCATCTAAATTTATTTTTTTTGTATTTTTTTCTTCTTCTTTTTCTTTTTCTAATTCTTTTTTTTTGTCTTCTTCTTCTTTATCTTTTTCTTTTTCGTCTTTTTTTTCATTTTTCTTTTTTGGTTTTTTCTTATCTGTTGCAACATATAATCTATTTACATTTTTTTTTTTATAATTAGTATCTTTTGTTGCAAATTTTTTTAATAAAATTTCTTTTTTAGATTTTTTTATTTTTTTATCTTTATCTTTCTTATCTTCATTATCTTTTTTTTCTTCTTTTTTATCTTCTTGATTTTCACTTAAAGAAACTTTAATATTATCAATAATTAATTCTCTCATTGAATTAACACATTTATTATTCATATCAACAATAATTTCAGTATAATTTTTAATATTATCAAAAGTATCTTTTAAATATTGTACTCTTCCAGTCATCCAACTAAGAATAATATTCATTTTTTTCCCAATATATTCCAAATAATTTGGTTTATTATCTTTAATTTTTAAAAAATCATCAAAAACATTTAAATAATAAAACAAAGTAATCATATAAAGATATTCATTAATATTCCATAATGATTTCATTTTATTATTAAATGAAGGAATTATCTTTAAATTTGTATAATTTCTTGGTTCATTTACTTCATTTCTAATTATTTTTTTAATTTCAGATAATTGAATTAACTCTTTTTCTGCATTTTCAATTTCATTTTTTTCAATAAATGAAAGAGCTTTTTTAATATTTGAAATAAAATTATTTAATTTATCATTATATTTAATAGTAATACTTGCAATAAGTGATTTAAATAAAGGAGAATTAATTCCTTTTGAATAAGTTTCATAATTAAATTGATTTATAATATTTTTTGAAGTTCCAGGATTTGATAAACCAAATTTAGTAATTAAATTTAAATTAGAATCTTTTTTAATTAATTTTTCATCTGGACTTTGTGGAATAGATCTCAATAAAATTTTAGCAATAAAAGTATTATAATAATCAATTTCATTCATAAAAGACAATTTAAATTTTTGAAAATTATCTGGAACACATTTAATAAAATTATTTTCGATAGAAACATATTCTCTTAATTTAAAAGAATAACATTTAATTTTTAAAATACATTTTCCAATATTTTTACTTTCAATATTTTTATTATTTTTTTCTCTATAATAATTATCAGGATGACTAATAATTTTAATCTCATCACCTAATAAAGTATATTTTTTATCAGGATTAATAGAATTTAATTTCATAGTAAAACAAGAACCATAATTTCCAACATTATTATTATTTGTATTAGTTTGATTATATGAGTGTTCTTTACTTAATAAAAGTATGTTAAAATTAGGTTTATTTTCTGGAGTACATTTAAAATCAAATTCAACTACAACACAAAGTGAATTTGGAAATGAGGCAATTTCATTTATTTTTATATATTCACCTTGATTTATAGTATATTCAAATATTTTTTCATTTTCAATTTGATAACCTGGACTACTTATCGTTTTAATATTATTTTCTTTATTTGGTAATTTTGAAAAGAAATCATATACAAATGATAATTTTGGAAATTGTAATGTTTGTAATTTATTAACTATAAAATTAAATATTATATTTTGACGATATAATATTAAATCTTCTCTATTTATTAAATTGAAATCTTCTTTATATTTATTTATTAAAATATCAATAAATTCAGATAGAAAGTCAAAAATTATTTTTTTTGTTTCTTTATCATTTTCTAAATGGTCTTTTTTTTCATCTAATAAAATTTCTTTTTCTTCTTCTTCTTCATTTAATTCTGCAATTAAAATTTCATCTGTACTTATAATATCATTTATACAATTTTGAATACTATTATTTATTTGACTTTTTAATTTATTATCTACTATTATTTTTCCTAATTCATTTAAGTAACTTATTAATGAATATTCCATTGAAATATAAAATTTAAAAAAAATTGGATTTTCTATACAAATATTTTTTAATTGTTCTAAATAATTTACTTTTGTTTCATTTATGAAATTATTTTTTAAAACAGGATTTATTTTATATCCTGAAATTTGAAAAACTTGTTCTAATGAAATATTAATCCATTCATTATCATAATTATTAAATTTATTATCTTTTTTTTTTGAAATTTCAATAGCTAAAGATTTAGCAACTTTTGATAAAAGACTATTATTAATATCAAACAATTTTTCTTTTGGATTATAATTATATTGATAAATATTTAATTTAATATTATCACTTAAATTCTTAATTTCATTTTCCATTTTTTCATTATTTAGTAAAAGATAATAAAAAGGAGTTTGATAAGAATAAGAATTAATAGTAGTAGTAAAAGTAATTCCATATATTTTATTATTATCTTCAGTTAATAAATATAATTTTACATTATTTGCTTTTGAAAAAGAAATAGGAAAATATTTTCCTCTATAAATTCTAAAAATTTGATTTATAAGAACTACAAAAGGAGAATAATTTTTAGTAATTATACCATAAATATTTGACTTACTTGAATTAATATTTAATCCGTCAATTATCATTTTATCATTTGATATCTTTTTTATTTTTTCAAACCATTTAATTTGATTTTGTAATGAAGGATTTAAATATTCCCATCCCATAATAACTATTGAACTTATTAATATTTTAATTTTTTCATTTTTATTTGTAAATAAATTATCTAATAAATTACTTAATTCTTCAAGAAGTTCATTTCTATAATTTGGTTCATTTAATGTTGGAAGAATAAATGTTAAATCAATATTTTCAATAAATAATAATATTTTATATAAAAATTCTAAAATATCTTTTTCATTTGGTTCTTTTATTTTATTATAATTATCAATTAACATTTTAAGTGTTTCTTCATTTCCTTCATAACCTAAATAACTTTCTATTTTATTTACTAAATATAAATATTTTGGAAATATTTTTTTTGTTATTGTTTTATTTTCTTCTTTTATTTTTTCTTCTTTTTTTTCTTCTTTTTCATTTTCTTTTTTTTCTTCTTCTTTTTTTTCTTCTTTTTTTTCTTCCTCTTTTTTTTCTTCTTTTTCTTCTTCTTCTTTATTTTTAATAAACATAAATTGTTGTTGAAATTTCCAATTACACCAATTTAATTGATTATAAGTAGGATAATTATCATATTTTTTAATTTTTTTAAGTAATTTTCCTTCATAATCTAAATCATATTTATCAATATCTTTATAAATATTTTTTAATTGATTATATAATTCAATTTCATTATATTTTTTAATCTTTTCCATTTTATGAACTAAATTCTTTAATTTAGAAGTAAATTTCCTTAATTCAGTTTGTCCAATTCCATGTCCCATATTAATAGTATTATCATAACAAGAATTATAAAAATAATCCCAATTTTTAAATTTCCAATAAGCTCTATTTTTATTAATAGAAAATTTAAAAAAATGTTCTTTCATTTCTTTAATAAAATTCTCATATGAAAAATTACTTTCATCAACATTAAAATTAATATTAATATCATCTTCAATTTTTTTTTCTAATAAACTTAAACTTTCACTGAAACAATCACAAAAAATAACACTTTGAGAAATTAAAGTATAATTTAAAGCACAATAATATCGATTATGTATATTATCATAAGTTAAAAGATAATCATTATGAGTAAATTCAATTCCTCTATGTTTACCTATAAATTTATAATCTTTAAAAGTATAACAAATTGCTTCATTAAATTTATAACCAATTAAATAACCATTTGGTCTAGTCCATTTAAGTGAATTATATGAATTAATATCAAATTTACTTTTAATCAATTTATTATTATTATTATTATCAGTTTCTTCTTTTTCTTTTAATTCATAATATCCAGATAAATTTCTAATTCCTTCTAAAGGAACTGAATATAAAATTTTTTTATCATCACTTATTAAAATATCTTCTTTTACTTGTTCTCCATTATCAATTAAATACATTGTTGCTTTTTCAAAATCCCAAGAAAACATTTCTAAAGCACGATGACAATTATCATAAGTGAAAAAATATGAGAAAGATTCATGTAATTCAGAAATTAAATTTTGTTTTTCTTCTGATAAAGTTAATTTAATTTTTTCTTTATTATCTTTATCAATATTCTCAATATCATATGATAATAAAATTAAATTTACACAAGTGTAAATATCATAAATTTGTTCTTTTGTATTTTCTTTACCTTCAATAAAATCTTCATCTCCTTCTTCATCAGAATATAATCTTTGATTATTTTGTTGTATTACAAAAGGATTTTTTGGATTTTTATTTAATTCTGGTTCTAATGTTATAATTTGTAATTTTTCATTATCAGTTGTTAAAATAAATTTTTCACTTCTTTTTTTAATTTGAGGATGATGTATATTTTCTGGTAAAAGTAATTTAATTTTACCTAAATTTTCAAAATTTTCAGAATTAAAAATTGATATTTCTTCACTTAAACCTATTTTAGCATATAATTTCCCTTTTAAATAAACCCATTGATATTCATTTTCATCATATAATGATTTAGAAAAATAAACTTTTCCTTTAATTGTATTATTATATCCAGTACCAATTTTTGACATTGATCCATTAATTCCAGATAAAACTAAATATAAATAAGTACCATCATTTGTAATTGAACTATTTTGTGCTAAAGTATATTTTGAAGGAGCAAAAATATTATCATTATTAATTAAAAAACCTTCATTTATTTGATAATTTGATAATATTGGATGATGAGTTTGTAATTTTTGAGAATAACTTCTTACTTTATTTAAAGTTGGTATTATATATTCATAAGATTTTTTAAATATATCATTAAATATATTTTCATATTTTTCTTTCATTTGATTTAAAAATGAAAAAATTTGTTCTAATTTTTTAATATTACCAAATAATATAAAAATACTAATAAATGCACCAATTGCTTTTGGTAAATATTCAATTAAATTTTCTTTTTGAAATGATTCATTAATATATTCTTCACATTCTTTGAAAAAATTATTTTCTAAATCAAAAGGTTGATGAAAAATTTCATCTATTTGTAAATTTGTAATTTTATCTAAAATATCACTTAAACAAACTGGCCAAGAAGATTTTGGATGCATTCCAGGAAAACTATTTTCAATTAAAGGATTTAAAGATATATTTTCTAAAGTATAATTTTTTAAAAAATTTAAACCTTGATTTTTAAATTTATGTGTATTATGTGAATTTGACATTTGAATAAAAAATGTATTTTTTCTTTGATAATATTCATCAATTAAACTATGAACTTTTTGACTAAATTGAAATGATTCTATTTTTAATTGATCTTCATTTGATTCTGCATTATTTTCTTTTGAAAGATTTTGTGATGATTGATTAAATGTATCTGTCCATAAATTTATGTGACTTATTCCACTTAATGATGCCCATTTATTATCTTGGAATAAAGTTTCTAAATTAAAACTTGAGGATTCTCCTAAGATTGAGAAATATGCATCATTGTCCATTTTTTTATCTGTATAAATCTTTAATTTTTTTTAAATTAAATTTATATTATTAAATTTTTTTTTGGAGATTTGATAATTTATTTTAAAAATTTAGAATATTTATATTAAATAAATATTTTTAAATCTAACATATTTACAAATTTTATTTATAACTATTTTAAAAAAAAAATTCTATAATTATTATTATATTTTTTTTAGTAATTAATTTAAATTTTGTTCAGTTAATTCTTTATTAAATTTCCTTTCTGAAATTATTTCTTGTTGATTATTATTATTATTAATACAATTAATATATATATTATAATTTTGATTAGAATATATTTTTTTCATTATAATGAAATGAATAATAATTGAAATAGTTAAAATAAGTGTTCCCAATACTGGAAAAATATAATTTAATTTCCACCTTTCATCTAATATTAAAGGTAAAGCTATACTTAAAAAACAAGAACTTAAGATAACAAGTATTATCGTTATATATAAAATCATCTTGTTTTTAGTTTCATAAAATCTAATTGAATAAATATATAAAATTCCCCAAAAAATAATTACTAAAATTATAATATATAATGGAATACAAAGAGTTGTCCATTTAACTCTATATTTTATATTATCAAATTTCCTTCCTAAATGTTTTAAGTATGTTAATAATATAATAAATAAAAAAATTTTTATAGAATAACTAAAAAATGCCAACATAAATTCACTAAGAAAAACTCTTTTTTCTTTTATTCTAATATTAAATAATTTTTTTTTAAAAAAATTTGATTTTCCTTTATGATATATTATCTGATAAATATCTATTTTAGTTTTATAATGTTTAATCATATAATATACTAATTTTGCAAAATCAAAAATATAATAAAAAATAAAAATAATCCAAGCCATAGAAATATATGCTTTTTCATAAGAAGTATTAAGGGATTCAAATAAAATTTTAATTAAAGTAGGCAAATAAAAACATAAATAACAAAATGAAATATACCAAAAAGATAAAGGTTGTAAATTATTAATACGATAAATTATTTTCCTTTTTAAATATTTAATTCCTTTTCCATTTAATTGAGGTATTTTTTTTTTAATTTGTTCTGTGATTTGATAAACTACTTTTTTGATTCTTATAAAATATATTATCATAATGAATAATATTTCTACCCATAAAAACATTAATGGAATTTGGGAATACCATTTTATTTTTTCATTTTTTTTATCTTTTCCTATAATTAAAAAGAAAAAAAATAAATCTATTCCAAGAAATAAAAATGAAAAATAAAAAATTATTATCATACATTGACTTTGTTTATAAACACTACTAAATAATTTATCACTTTCTTTTACAATTACTTTTAATATCGGTAAATTTTTAATTTCAATTTTAAATTTATTATAAAAAATAAATTCATCATTTAATTCTTTTGTTAAATATTTATAATGTTGAAACGTTTTTTTTGATAATAAATTATATATTTCTTTATTTAAAACTATCATATTTTCTTCATCTTTTTTTGTAAGATATTTTAATATTTTTTTACATGTATTTTCATTTTTTATAACTTCAATAAATTGATTATGATTAATGTTTTCAGTATGTTTATTCATTCTATAAATTAATTTTTTTTATTACTTCATAAAAATTATAAAGTTAAAATAAAATAAAAATATCAAAAAAAAAAATAAAATTCACTTAAATAATAATAATTTCTATTTATATTAGAATTTTATATACTTATACTGATTACATATAAAACTCATTTAATTTAATAGTAAATCTTAATATTTAAAAATAAAAAAAAAATAAAAAAAAAATAAAAAAAATTTATAGAATAAAATGTCAAAAATAAAAGTATATGATTTTGTATGGAAATGGGATTATTATGGAATAAAAGGACATTACTTATTTAAAATTAAAATTAATTCATCAGAAAATTCTCAAGAAATAGAAAGAAGATTTTCTCAAATAGAATCATTATATGAATTATTAATTAAATTAAATCCAGGTTGTAGAATTCCAAAACTACCTGAAAAATCAGTTTGGTTAAATTTAGCAGTTAATAGTGAAAATGAAGTTAAAAAAAGACAAAATGAAATAGAAGATTTTTTAAATTATGTAAGTCAACATAAATATTTAAGTCAAAATCCTTATTTTTTAGAATTTATTTCAAATAATTTAACTGATTCTTCTTCTTTAAAAAGTTCAATAGAAGATAAAACAAAAAGTAAAGGAATTTTTAGTAAAGTTTCTTCTTTTTCAAATTCTTTATTTAATTATTTAGGAAATAAAAAACAAGATTCACAAGGTTTTAGTATAATTAAAGGTAATAATAATTTAAATGATGAAAGAGAAAATTTTTTAAGATTATCAAAAGGATTAAAAGAAATAACAAAAACATTAGAAGAACATATTGAAATTAATGAAAATAAAATAAAATTATTAGGAAATGTATATAAATTATCAAAAGAAATGAAATATAATGGATTAGAATTTAATAATAAAAAAAATAATAGTATAGAAACAATTGATGATTTTGATAATGAAAAATCACCAAATGATATTAAAAACATTAATAAAAATATTACTTTAATTAATCAAATTTGTGATGAAGAAATTCATTATCAAGATATTTTAAAAAAAGAAATTTTAAATGATATTTTAAAATTCCAAATTGAAATTGATGATATTATTGAAATTTTTCAAAGAAGAGAAAATATTGTTAAAAAAAATAAAGAAGATAAATTAAATGAAGAACAAGAAAATTTTATTAAAGAACTTGATGAACAATTACTTTATGAAATAGGAAAATTTAAAAATTATCGTGAAAAAGATTTACTAATTTATTTAAAGAATTTTTATTCTAAAAAATATGAAATTTCAAAATCAATAAAAGAACTTTGTGATAATTAAATAAAATAAATTTTAAATAGTTTAAATAAATATAAAAATTGACACACAACCCCAAACACAAAAATTCAAATTTAAATTTAAAAAAAACCAATAATTAATATTCAACAAAAACAAAAAAAAAAAAAAGAAACATTAAAATAAAAATTTCTTTTTAAAATCTCAATTATAATATTTATTTTTAATTATTAACCTTTCTTTAAATTTTCAAAAAGAATATTTATTCTTATTTAGCACTTTTTTTTCCTTTTTTTTCATCTTTTTGTTTAGCTTCATATTCAGCTTTTTCTTTTTCATATCTTTTTTTATCTTTTTCAGCTAAATCAACATATTTTTTCTTTTCAGATTCTTTCATTTGATTCCATTCAGATGACATAGTAGAAATAAGTTCCTTATTATCAAGATTTGGTTTTTCTTTTTTTAAACTTTCTCTTCTTTCTTTTTGATAAAAGAAAAATGCTGAAATTGCTCTTTTTGGAGCATTTTTATCTTTTTTCTCTTTTTTTTCTTTTTTTTCTTTCTTATCTTTCTTTTTTCCTTTTGCCATTCTTTTTTTTATTTTTTATTTTGAAATTATTTTGAACTTATATACTTATATTTAATTGAGATATGGATTAAATTTTAAAAAAATATTTTTTGATTGGATAATTTTAAAGAGGGAATTATCAATTTTTTTTATTTATTTTGAAATTTTTGATTTTATTTATTGATAAATAATATATTTTTCTTTTTATTTGATTTGAGATTAAAGGTTCTTTTTGTTTTTTAATATTGAAATAGATGAAAAAATTTTAAAAAGAAATTATATTTTTTTAATATTTGTTTTTTATTTTCTATTTATTTGTCATATATTCAATGAATATACTTTTAGAAGAATATATTTTTAGAGCCTTTTTATTTATGATTTTGTATATTTTGGATAATACACTTTTATAAAGAAATATTATTTTATATTATAATATACATGGTTTTATTGTATTATTCAATGAGAGTTTTCATTGTATTTTTGGCTTGAAAAAATAAAGAAAAAAATAATTGAAAAAAAATAATTTGATTAATAATGAATAAAATATAAATTATTATTATTTTTTATTTGATAATTTTAATAAATGAAAAAAACAATAATTAGTAAATATCAAAAAACCACTGAATTATATAGAAATACAAATCCTAAATCAAAAAATTTAAAAATTAAATTTCAAAATACTTTATCAAGAAATAAAACATTTAGAAATACAACTGGAAATCCATTATTTAATGATAAAATAAAACCAAAATTACAAAGTGTTAACTCAGAAAATTCAATAAATAGAAAAAAAAATCTTTTATTATCAAATAACTTCATAAAAATAAAAAATAAATCAAAATTAGTAAAAAAAGGTTCTACATCTTTAATTAGAAAAGATAATAAAATTATGATTGAAAAAAAAAGTTCAAAAACTTCATTTAGTTCAAATTCAAAAGAAAATAAACAAACTAAAATAATAAAAGAATATAGTAGTTATGCAAAAACTGCAGTTTCAACTACAAATAATATTAATGATAATGTAAATAATATAAATATAAAAAAAAATGAAAATTTATTTAAACAATTAATTGATACTATTAATTTAAAAGAAATTGAAAAAGTTTCTAAAGTTGATTTATTACAAAATAATATTTTTCTGTTAAAAGTTTATTCATTTATTTTTGATTTAACAAGTAATGATTATTCAATTTTTAATCTTGAAAATAATATTGAAATAAAACAAGAATTTAAGGAATTAATAAATAAAATTTATTTTTTAAATAATAATAAACTTGTTAATAATAACTTAATTAATATTAATGTAATAGTAGATAAAAATTGTAATTTTAATAATAAAATGAATAATATATTACAAGAATCTAATAATAGAAAATTAATATATAATAATTTTTTTGATTTTTATGAAAAAATATTATGTGATATTGTAAAATTATCAAATGAATTATCAAAAAAAAATCTTAATAAAAAAAACGAAGAAATTGCTTCAATCAATTCAAACATAAATTTTAAAAAAAATCTCAATATAGAAGTAAATGATAATGAAATGTTTAGTAATTTAAATATCAAAGAAACTTTTAGTCAAGGAGAAAATAATATTTATTATGGAATGGATGAATCAAATGGAATTTCTTCAATTGATAATGATTATTATCAAACTTTACTAAAAAATAGTTTTAAAGAAAAAAATACAAATAATGAAATTTCAAAATCAAATAATAATTCTAGAAATCTACCAATAAATAATAATTCTTCATCTTTATCATCAACAATAATTAATAATTATGAAAGTTCTGAATCAAATATAATTGAAAATATTAGTATTAATAATAATAATTCTTTACCTAATAAAAATAATAGTAATAAAAAAAATAATGTTAAAAAACAAATTAATATACCTGATATTGAACAAAAAATAATAGAAGATAGTAAAAAAGAATTTAGTTATCATAATCAATCAAAAGATATTAATTATAATTTCAAAAATTTAAATATTAAAAAAAATTTTATGAAAACTATAAAAAATTTAGATAAACCTATTATTAAAGAAAAAATAATGAACCGTTTAAAAAATGAAAATGACAAATGTTATATTTTTTAAAATATAATATAAATAATATATTTATTCTCATATTAATTTTGAAAGAGTTTTCTTAAGTTCTATTTAAAAATATTAATTTATTTATTAAAATATTTTTAATTAATTTATATGAAAAAATTTAATTTATGAATATAATCATTTAAATATTATTTTTTTTCTTATAAATTGTTCTTAAAAAATATTTCTTTTTTAACATATCTGGAGTATAAGATTGAACTTTTTTATTATTTTTTAAATAATTAATATCTAAATAATGCATTAATTTATCAATTTTTTTTTTATTATCAGATAATTGAATTTTAAATCGTTTATATTTATCAACTGGTCTTAAAGGTTTTGAAAAATGAATAAAATCTTCAAAAGTTTCTTCAGGACAACTTAATTTTAATAATAATTTATCTAATAAAGAAAATCTTTTTACAAACTTAATTTTATTTACTTTATTTTCTTTATTGATTAGATTTTGATTTTTTTCACTTATTGTATTATGAATTAAATTATTATTTTCATTATTTTTTTTATTATAAGACTTTATTAAAGATTTTGGTAAAATAGAATATGAATTTGAATATTGTTTTAAATTTTGTATATTATCTTTTTTAATTTTTATATTTGAATGAAATGTTGTTGTTAAACTTTCATTTTCTTTTTTAATATTTGTTTTTTCATTTATATTATTTGATGAATAACCTTCAAACATATTTCCAGAATTTTCTTCTGAAAAAATTGGATATAATGTTTTGATATTTAAATTTTTAAATTTAGAAAATGTTGATGAATTTTTTAATATACTTGTTTTATGAGATAAAAAAATATTAATATTAGTATTTCTACTTTTTTTATTTAATGAATTTTTAATTAAATGTTTATTTGTTTCTAATAGTTTTTTCTTTGATTTATTTTTTTTAATTAATCCTGCAATTTTATAAATATTATCATTTGAAACATTTGAATATCCTTCTTTATTTTTTTTAAGAATTTTAGAATAATTTTGTGTTGATAAGACATTCATATTTTGTTTTATTCTTATTAATATTTCTTTATTTACTTATTCATTAATATAATTTTATATATATATTTAAATTTAAAATTAATAAAATATAATAATGATTGGTATAAATATAGGTTCTTTTTTAACTAAATTTAGTTGTGGAGATATTATTCATAAGAATAAAGAAGTATATAATTATTTTGATTTTAAATTAAATCCATTATTAAATGATCATTTAGAAAGAGTTCTTGAATCTATTATTCAATATAAAGAAAAAAGTATATTATTTGCATCTTCTACTTACTTAGGTTATAAAAAATATTGTACAAGTACTTTTAATAATTTATCAAGATTAATTGGATTTATGTTTAATATATCAAAAATAAATGATGAAGAAAAAAAATATTTTCTAGTAAATGATAATTATGATAAAGAAAAAGGAACATTTAAATTTAAATTTAATAATATTTCATATGAAATAACAGGAGATGATTGTGTATGTTCATATTTAAAAAAAATAGATGAAAAGATAAAAACAAAATTAAAAACAAATGAAAAACAAAAATATAATTTTTCAGTACCAGATTATTATAGTTATTATCAAAAAGAAGCATTAAAAATAATATTACAATCATTAAATTTAGATAATGAATATCCATTTATAAATGAATCAACTGCATTAACAATGTATTATGGAT
>JAJMZS010003321.1:0-23631 GCA_023807205.1 Isotricha prostoma | reverse complement strand
ATAATAATTTATTCCCAGAAAACAATAAAGAAAATAACAATTTATTCCCTGGAAATAATAATGAAAATAATAATTTATTCCCTGGAAATAATAAAGAAAATAACAATTTATTCCCTGGAAATAATAATGAAAATAATAATTTATTCCCTAACAATAATAATGAAAATAATAATTTATTCCCTAAAAATAATAATGAAAATAATAATTTATTCCCTGGAAATAATAATGAAAATAATAATTTATTCCCTGGAAATAATAATAATAATGATAATTTATTCCCTAAATCAAACAATGAAAATAATAATTTATTCCCTGGAAATAATAACAACAATGATAATTTATTCCCTAAATCAAACAATGAAAATAATAATTTATTTCCTGGAAATAATAATGAAAATAATAATTTATTCCCTAAATCCAACAATGAAAATAACAATTTATTTCCTGGAAATAATAATTCAGAAAATCTATTTCCTAAAAATGATAATAATACAAATAATTTATTCCCTTCTCAAAATAATGATAATCAAAATAATTTAAATAATAATCTATTTCCTGGAAATAATAATAATCAATTTTCAAATAATAATAATGATAATAAAAATTTATTTCCTGGAAATAATAATATATCAGAACAAAATAATCAATTTCAAGATATTAATAGTTTTACTGATATAAACCAAGTTAATGAAAAAACTCAGGATAATAATCAAATTTTAAATAATTATAATAATCCATTTGGAAATAATAATAATGAGAATAAATCAGAAAATAATAATCAATTTAATTATAATAATCCATTTGGAAATAATAAAAATGAGAATAAATCAGAAAATAATAATCAATTTAATTATAATAATCCATTTGGAAATAATAACAACAATCAATCAGGAAATAATAATCAATTTGAATATAATAATCCATTTGGAAATAATAACAACAATCAATCAGGAAATAATAACAATCAATCAGGAAATAATAACAATCAATTTGGAAATAACAATCAATTTGGAAATAATAATCAATTTGGAAATAATAACAATCAATTTGGAAATAATAACCAATTTGGAAATAATAACAATCAATTTGGAAATAATAATCAATTTGGAAATAATAATAATCAATTTGGTAATAAAAACCAATTTGGTAATGATTTTGGTTTGATGAATAATCAAAATCAAAATAATTTTATAAGCAATTCATATATGCCTGGATTTAATAATAATAATTTTGGTGGTAATAATAATAATTTTGGTGGTAATAATAATAATTTTGGTGGTAATAATAATAATTTTGGGAATAATAACAATAATTTTAATAATCAACCAAGACTAAATTTAAGTTATAATGAAATATTTAATGATAATAAATTTGGAAATGATAATAATAATAATTTTAATAATAATTTCTATAATAATAATAATTTTAATAATTTCAATAATAATAATTTTAATAATAATTTCAATAATAATAATAATTTTAATAATAATTTCAATAATAATAATTTTGGTTCAAATTATATGGGAGGTAATAATAATAATTACTTTTCAAATGAAGATGACCCAGAAGTTATAAAAAGAAATTGGCAAGAAAAAATTACAAGATATAATAGTTATATAAACCAAGGTAAATTTACATATAATTCAGATAAATTAAAAGAAGGAATAAATGAAATAATTGACAACTTATCAAAAATGGAAGATTTAATTACAAAATTTTCAATGATGAATAATAATCAAGCACGTCATGATATGGTAAATATAAGAAATGATATGGAACAAACATTATTTAGATATGATAATTTAATGAAAGATAAAAAAGTTGAACCTTTTGTAAGTGCATTTAATGGTAATAATAGAAGATATGAATATAATCCTAATAAATTTTATACTGGTTCTAGTTATGTTCCTTATAATAATTATGAAGAAGTTAAACCTGTTTCTACTGTTGATAAAATTAAACAAGGTATTTTTACTATTGGAAATGCTATTAAAGAAAAAAGTCTTGATGGTTATGATTATATTAAAGAAAAAATAACTGGAGAAGAATCTAATAGAAGAAATCCTGAAATTGATGCTCAATATTATAGTTATAATGTTGGAAAAAATAAAAATTATGGTCAACAGAATACTTATGGTTCTTATACAACAAATAATAATAATAATTATTGAATTTGATTTTATTAAAGATTATTTTAATTTGAAAAATTAAAAGAAATATATTGAGAATTTTTTTTTTATTTTTTTTTTTATTATAATTTAATTATTTAAAATGGAAAATATTTTTGAATCATATAGTCCAATTAAAATATATTTACCAGGATGTCAAATAAATTCAGAATATATTTTATCTACAAATGATAAATATTTAGTATATTGTTCATCAAAATCAGTAATAATTTTAGAAAAAAAAACAAAAAAAATAAAAAACTCTCTTTATTTAGGTGAAAATTTAATAAAAACAATAGCATTAAATAAAAAAAATAAAAAAGAATTAGCAATAGTTAATAATATAGAAATAATAATATATGATATAGAAAAAGAAGAAAATATAAAAAATATTCAATGTGAAAATATAAAATATGTAGAATTTAATTCAAATGACAAATTAATAGTACTTACATCAAAAGGTGAAATATACTATCATGATTTATTATTAACTACAAAATCAGAAGATGAAATACCAAAATATACTCAAATTAAAGTAAAAAATAAACCAATTTGTTTTAGATGTTATCCTTTTAATTCAAATGATTTAGCTTATGCAAATAATAAAAATGAAGTATATTTACATAATATTTTTGAAGAAAAAAAAGAACATCCTTATATTAAATTACCTTCTTTTAAAGGAGAAGATTATATAATTTCTACAATGGAATGGTATGATATTGATGAAAATTATAAATATATTTTAGTTGGAAGTAATACAAGTAGAATTTTTTTAATTGATTTTACAAATAATACAAATCCAATTATTATAAATCAATTTGAACAAATTGGAAATTCTATTTTAAGTTTAATGTGGTTAATTTATCAACCTGGAAGTTTTATTTCAATAACTTCAAGATCAAATAAAATTTATTATTTTAATGTTTCGAAAAATACTTATAAAGATATTAAATCAATTAGTAATGATTTAATTACTCAATGTATAAAATTTGATAATGAGTCTATTTTATTTTCTACTGAATATAATGATATTTTTATTTATAATTTAAAAAATAATAATTTTACTTTTAATATTTGTTCTCCTCATACAAAAAGTGTTTTAGATTTAAAATTTAATCCATTTTTTAAAGATATTTTTGCAACATGTTCTCTTGATGGAAGAGTTAAATTATGGAATATTAAAAACAATAATCCAATTAAAACAATAATTATAAAAAATATTAGTAATAAAAATGATGAAAATGATAATATTAATGTATTTTGTATTAAATGGTCTCCTTTAAATAAAGATTTAATTTCAACTGGTGATTCACTTTTTTATTTAAGAATATATGAAATAAATAAAAAAAA
This sequence comes from Isotricha prostoma, assembly GCA_023807205.1. Lineage (NCBI taxonomy): Eukaryota > Ciliophora > Litostomatea > Vestibuliferida > Isotrichidae > Isotricha > Isotricha prostoma. The sequence continues at coordinate 20,113 of JAJMZS010003321.1, read as the reverse complement.
ACAAATTTGTAATTTTTTATGTGAAAATAAAAATTATAAAGGAGAAAATAATAATATACAAAGTATTGATTGGGATAAAAAAAATAATATAATTATTTCATCTCAAAATTCAATTTATATATGTAATTTTGATGAAAATGAAAAAAAAATAAATTTAATTAATTTAATAAATACAGAGATTGATGTTTATAAAATAATATTTAACCCAAATAAAGAAAATTCTCTATTTATTTCATGTTCAGATGGACAAATTAAATTTTATGATTTTATTCTTGAGAAAAAAAAATTTGAAAAAGCAGATAATATTTTTCAAGGTCATAAATACAAAATTAATGATATGAAATTTAATAAAGATAATAATTTATTAGCAACATCATCAAATGATTTTAGAATTGGAATTTGGGAATATTCAAATGAAAAAATAGAAAATGTAAAATATTTAATGGGACATACAGATAATGTAACATCAATTAAATGGTTAAATAATATTATTTTAATAAGTGCTAGTTTTGATAATAGTATTAAATTTTGGAATAGTAAAAATTTAATTTGTATTAATACAATTAAAGAACATCAAAGTGGAATTTTTTGTATAGATAATTGTCCACTTTTTCCTTCTTTAATATTTAGTTGTTCAAATGATGATACAATTAGATCATTTAATTATAATAGTTTAATTAAATTAAATGATTTAATTAAACTTGAAAAAAAAAATGAAAGTCAAATTGATTTATTTGGTCAATTTGAAATATTATCTAAAGATTATTTATATGAAGAAAATATTGATGAATTTTTTATTAATATTAAAGAAAAAGATAATTCTTTATTTCATCATTATTTAAATAAACAAAATGATTTAATACAAGAAATAAATTCAATTTTAAATAATAAAAATTCAACTTATTTAATGAAAGATAATGAAATGATGAATAAATTAATAAAAAATTGTTTAATAATAGGAGAATATGAAAAATGTTGTGAATTATTAATGTTATTAAATAATTGGGAAGATGCAATTTGCATTGCACCAAATGTAAGTTTAGATTATTGGAAATATGTAACTAATAAATATACTATTTATTTATCTAATAATTCAAATGAAAAAAAAATTATTTCAGGTTTGTTAAGTAATGATTCAAAAATTGTAATTGATGAATTAATATTGCGAAAAGAATATGAAGATGCAAAATTAGTTTGGTTGACTAGAAAAAATAAAAAATTAATTAAAGATAAACCGAAAATTATTTATGAAGATTTAGAAAAAAATACTCAATTTCTAAATAAATTACATAAAGAAATAAAAGAAAATAAAGATTTTTTAAAATTAATTTGTGATTCTTCTAATTATTATCTTGATATGGGATTTCCTATTAAGGCTTGTAATTCATTTTTATTAATTGAAAATAATTTTAGAGCTTTAAAAATTTTAATTCAATCATGTCAATTTGAATTAGCTTTTTTATTAATGAAATATACAAATTCTCTTACTTACAATAATGAAATTATTACATATATTTATATAAAAAGAAAAGATGTAACTTCCAATGACATTTTAAAGGAATTTATTAATGAAAGTAAATGTGATTATCATAAATACTGTTTATTAAAACATTTAAAAGAAAATGAAATTAATATTGAAAATAATGATAAATATTTTCAAATGGTTAAAAATAATGATATTAATGGATTATTTAAATGTTTTTATGAAGAAAGTATTAAATTAATTAATAGCATTTTTGAAAATAAAATAGAATTAAGTGAATTAAAAAATATAATTGAATTACTTGATATTATAAAATATATGGAAGTTCCATATAACATTATAGAAAAAAATAATTTTGAAAGATTAATAATTACAGTAATTATTTTAGAAATATTAAATAATAATAATAAAGCTATTATTTGTATTATAAAAGAATTTATAATATTAAAGAAAATTTTAATTGAAGATAATTTAGATAAAAAAGCTTTAAATTTAATATATAATTATATAAAAGATTTTGATATAAAAGAAAATTATGCCTTAGATGAAAATGAAAAAAAAATTGTTGAATCACTAATACAAAAAGAAGAAATAAATATAAATTATGATGAATTAAGAAATAAAATAGAATCATTTAATAATGAATTAGTATCAAAATTTAAATGTGAAAATAATCAATTTTATTATATAAAGTCAGAAATGTTTCCAAAAAATATAGAAAATAAAAGAATATCAACTTATAAAAATAAAATAATAAAATCTAAATTTATTGTATTAGAATCAAATAGTACAATTTCACTTTCTGAATTTTTAGAAATGAATAAATATTTATACATTGCTTAATTAAAAAAAAATTTTATTTTAAAGGTTTATTTAAATTAAAAATTAATATATTAAAAAAAAATATTATAATAAAATAATGTATAAAATATATTTAAAACATTATAATTTTTATTTCTTCCCCTTAAAAAATTATAAAATATTAAATATTTTTTAAATAATTAATAAACATTAATCTTTACTCATTTTCTTTTTCATTTTCTTTTTTTTCTTCTTCACTATTAAGATTAGTAGATCCTGAATTTCCACTAATTTTTTCTTTAGTAACTTTATTTTCAAGTTTAATCTTATTTAAATTAGCACAACAATTATTTTGATCAAAATTCCTTAAAGTCTCTTTAGCTTTTTCCAAATTTTTAGAAGTCAAAACAATTTGTCCACTTTTAACATCATCATCATCATCTTCATTTTCTTCATTTCCATTATCATTTTTATTTTTATCATTATCATTTTCATTTTTTTTTTCTTTCTTTTTTTTTTCTTTTTTTTTACTAATATTTGCTAATTTTTCAACAATAAATCCAATTAAAAATTCCATAGTTTCATTAACTCCAATATTTTTTTTAACACTTGTACGAAAACAATTAACAAAATTATTTTTTTGAGCAAAATCTTTAAAAGAAGCATCATTTTTAACCTCATCTTCACTAACTAAATCAATTTTATTTTGTACTAAAACACAAGGTAAAGGAGAACCATCTTTAAATCTTGCATTTTCATCTATTGAATTTTTCCATTTTAAAGTTCTAAATTTTAATATTAAAAAAAATTACTCATCTAATGATCTTTTGTCAGTTATATCACTAAAAATTATACAAGCATGTGAATTTTTTGAAAGTACTTTTGTCATTCCTATAAATCTATCTTGTCCTGCAATATCCCATATTTGAGTTTTATAATATTCATTTTTGTATTCTTGAATTTTGAAATTAAAATCTGTGTTTATTGTTGCTTTGTATTCATCTGGAAATTCATTTTTTAACCACATTCTACAAAATGATGTTTTTCCTGTGTTGTATTTTCCTATTAATATTATTTTTAATTCTGCCTTTATTTTCTTTTTTAACATTTTTTTTATTTTTTTTTTGAGATTTTTTTATATTTTTTTTTTTAATTTTTTTAAGTGAGAAGTTTGGAAAAAATTTATAATTTTTTTTTTTTTTTTTTGTAATAATTTTAATTTTTTTTAATTTAATGAATACTAATTTGTTAAATAAACCATCAGCTTTGAAAAATATTAAAAAAAATAATCCACAAATTAAAGAAGCTTCTACTTTTGCAATTAATTCTCTTTTTTTTCAACAAAATGGTGATTATGATAAATCAAAAAATTTAATGGAACAAGCAATTGAAAAATTAAGACAAGTTATTATTGTTAATGATCCTTTAGTAGATAAGGAAAAAATTTTAACTTATTATTCACTTTTTGAAAAGTTTCTAAATAATATTAATTCACAACAAGAAAATGAAAAAAATGAAAATGAAAAATCATCAAATTTAAATTTTAAATTTGATAATAAAAAAAAATTAAATAATTCAGAAAATTTAAAAAATGTAATTGATTTATATTTATCATTAAATGATTTAACAGATACAGAAAAATTATTTAATTTAACAAATCAAATATGTTCATTTTTAGGAAAAGCAATTGAAAGTGGATTTTATTTTTCAAAAGATATTTTTTTTAGAAAAGAAATTTTTTCTCAAGAAAATGCAAAAATCGAACAAATTAATCATAAATTTGAAACACATAAAACAATATATAAAAGATTAGATGATTTATCACTTTTAGCAAGAAAAAAAGTTATTACTTATGAAAATTTAAGTGATTTTTGTGATTATATTCATCAAGTTCAAAATAATTTAAGTCATGAAATACCAAATATACAACCAAGTAAATATTCTAAAAACGATTCTTCTGCTTCAACTTTTGTTTTATTTAAAACTTTTAATGAAATTTCTGAAAAATTAAAAAATAATATGATTGATAATAAATTAAAATCTATTCCTAATTATTTTATTGAATTAACTGATTTGTTTAATCATTTTAAAGACTTTGAATTAATTTTAGATTATAAATTATATAAAAATGATTCTGCAAGAGTTAAACAAAAAAAAAGAGAAATTTGTGATTTTTTTTATCATACTATTATTTTTTGGACTTTAAATGATATGAAAAGTATTGCAGGAAGATTTTTAAAAAAAAAATTAATGAATTTTGAACAATATTATCAATAAATAAGTTTATTTATTTATACATTTTTTTTAATTAAATTGAATTTATAAAAAGAATAAAAAAATTAAATAAATGGTTTACAAGAATTTAATTATAATAATATTTATATTATTTTTTATTGAAATAAATAGTGAAACATGTGCATTTTATTCAGACGATGTTGATGAAAAAAAAATTTGTATGGAATCTTCTCTTCCTTTAGATCATACAAGTTGTTGTTTTGTTAGAGCAAAAGAATTATTAAATATTAATGGTACAATTACAAGAAATATGATTCAATTTTGTTTTCCTATTCAAAATTCAGAAAGTAGAATAAAATCAATGATTCAAATGTTTAAAAAAGGAATTTATGGTAAAAATCCAATGGTTGATGTAGAAATAGAATGTAATTCAAATTATATTTATTATTCATTTTTAATATTTTTTTTTATATTTTTATATATTTAATTGTATATTTATTATCTATTTTATTATAATTTAAATATTTTGTTTTTTTAATTATTAGTTTCATTATTATTTGTAATTGAATGTAAATCAATACTATTTTTATTATTAATTTCTGTTATTTTTCCATTATCAACTAATAAAATTCTATCATATTTTTCTAGATATTCTAATTTATGAATTATTGATATTATTATCATATTATTACAAAATTTATCTATTGTATCATATATTATTTTCTCAGTTTGTAAATTTATATTTGCAGTTGCTTCATCAAGTATTAATACATCTTTATTACTTATTAAAACTCTTATTAAGCATAAAAGTTGTTTTTCTCCTAAAGAATAATTTCTTTGAATAATTTTATTTTCTAAATTACCAAATTTATTTTTAATTTCTTCATAAAAAGGAATTTCATTTAATTTATTTAAAAGAATAGTATCATTTTTATATAAATGATTTGGATCAATATTATCTCTAAAAGTACCATCAAATACAAAAGGAGTTTGTGAAATTACACTCATACTATCTCTTAAATCATATAAATCAAAATCTTTTATATTAATCCCATTTAAATATATATTTCCAGTAATATAATTTTCATCTTGAATTATTCTAAGTAAACTTAATATTATTGAACTTTTTCCACTTCCAGTTCTTCCTATAATAGCAATATTTGAATTTTTATTTATTTCAAATGAAATATTTTTTAATATATTATCTGAATTTATGCTATATTTCATTGAAAATTTGTCAAATTTAATATTTGATATTTTATTGTTTTTTAAATCAATTTTATTATCTTTTATCTTTGTATTATTTTCTAATTGTAATTCACAATATTCATCACATCTATCAAATGGTACTTTTTGATTGAAAAAATCTACTATATTTTCAAGAAAATTTAAAGTATTAGCAATTAAATTATTTGAATAACTTATTAAAATTCCAATATCAATTTTATTATTATTCATATCATCTCTTTTAAAAATACAATAAAATAATAAAATAAACAAATAAAAAATTCCAATTAAATCAATATTAATATTATACCAAGCACTTGCACCAAATTTTATTAATATAGTAATTAATGAATAATCTTCTTTTTGATATAATAAATCAATAAAATATTCTTTTTTTTTAAAAGATTTTAAATATAAAGCACTTGATAATGTTTCAGATATATGAGAAATAATTGGTGACTTTGACTCTCTTTCAATATGATTAAATTCAATTGATTTTTTTAAATAAATTTTTAATAATATAATTGAACTTCCGAATATTAATGGAACTGATATTAAAGATATTTTTGAATAAAATGTACAAATTAACACAGTAAGACAAAATGATATAAAGTAATTTACAGAATTTGAAAAAAATTTTAATGGATATTTTAATTTTTCTAAATCTTTATTTAAGTGATTTATTTTTTCACTATCACTTATTTTATAATGAAATGAAAGTAAAGGAGCACCTAAAACATTTTTTAACATTAAATTATGTAAAGTAATATTTGAAATATATGAAGCATAATATAATATATAAAATTTTAATAGTAACAAAATAGCAGAATAAAAAGAATATAAACAAAAATGTAAAATTCTTTTTTTAGCAAAATTGTCTTTATCTTTAATTTCTTTATAATATCTTGTATTTGAAATAAATAAAGTTCTATATAATTCACATATTTCATAAATTATTGGAAATAATATTAATAAAATAAAAATATTTATTCCAATATATTTAATAAAAAGACTTACAGTTGCTCTATTATAAGTGTCTTTCTTATTTTTTTCAATTTTAACTTGAGATTTTGAACTTTCTTCAGCTAAAATTTCTTTTTTTTCATTATTTTTTTTTGTAGAATCATTTTCTTTGTTTTGACTAAAAGATTTAACTTTTATATAAAAATCATTTTTAATTAATTCATTATAAGAACCATTAAATACAATCTTCCCTTTATCTAAAATAATAAATTTTTCAATTTTTTTTAAATTCTCTTCTCCAATTCCATTAATATTAGAAATAACAAAAACACATATTTTTTTATTCAAATGATTGATAATAACATCATTAAAAATATTTTTAGAAACACTTTGATCTAAACCAAAAAAAACATCATCAATTAAATAAATATCAGTTTCATTATAAATTGCTCTTGCTAATTCAATTCTTGCTTTTTGACCACCAGAAATTAAACAACCATTAATTCCACAAATTTTATTATCTCCTTCATGAAAAGTTTTAATATCAGTATTTAATTTACATAAATTTAAAACTTTTTCATATTTATTAATATCAAATTCATTTCCAAATAAAATATTATTCCTTATTGTAGTATTCATTATAAAATTTTCCTGAGAACAATATGAAATTTTTTTTAAATTTAAACTTTTATCCATTAAAATATTTTTTATTAATGTTGATTTACCACTTCCAATATTTCCAAAAATACAAATCGATTGATTTGGGTTTGAGATATCTAATTTAAAATCTATTTCATTTTTATACATATTAATACCTGAATAATCATTTAAAAATGAACAAATTCTTTTTGTTGATACATATCCTTCTATTATTCCAGTAATAAATACTGGGAATCTATATAATGGATATGTTAACATATTTAATATGAATATTATTGTTAATATTTCAGGAGTTTCAAAGGCAAAATTTGGATTTTTGAAATATATCATATATCCAAAAATAAATATTGAAAAAAAAATATGTGTTGAAAAAAAAAGATAATTATTTACTACACCTTGATTATTTATTCTATTTAATAATGAAACTTCACTTTTTCTCTTTTCTAGAATTTTATTATAAAAATAATCTTCAAAATGATTCATTTTAATTTCTTTAATCATTTTTAAAGTTTCATTTAATTCTTTAACTCTTTCATCTTTTGAACTTAAATATTCAGCATGAGTTATAAAATATAATTTTTCTACAATATATCCTCCTAAAAAAGCAATAAATAATATAATTAACATAATATATATTACAATAATATCACACATGCAATATTTATATATAAAATAAAAGCAAATTATTATTTGAAAAGGAACTACTACTGATGCTGGTCCATAATTAAATAAAAATGCTATATCTTCACAATCAAATAATATATAATTTATTATTTTTCCAATTAAATTATTATCTTTATTTAAATATATATTTGATGTTTTATTTTGTATTATTGAAATTATTTGATTTGAAATTATTGATGAGAGTATATTTTCTAAAAATATTCTATGACGATTTGAAAAAGAATACAATGTTCTTGATATTAAAAATAAAGTTGCATTTTTTATTTTTTCTTTTAAGATTTGATTTGAATTTATATTATTTGAGAATGATTCCATTAAAGCTCTTAAAAAGACATATTGTAATAATTGAAATATAATTGTTGAAAAAGAAAGAAAAAGAATTATAATTATACTTGATAGATTTGTTTTAAAAATTACTGAAAATATATTTGAAGGAGTAATTAAAAAAGATTTATTTTCATTATAATTATTAAAATTATTTATAAATAATTGAGATGAATCTTTGGAATAATTTAATTGATAGTTTTTTTCTGAAAATTTTTCATAAAGTGTATTATAACTCCAATGAAAAAATAATTTATTCATACAATTTTCATTCATATATAATAATCTCCTCTTTTTTTCATTATAATCAATTTTCTTTTCACTAATATCATTTTTATCTATTAAATTTATCTCAATATCATTTTCCATTTATTTTTCCTATTAAATAATTGTATTATCATTATAAATAATATTTTTTTAAATTACATATTAATTTGTCAAAAAAATATTAATATCAATACCTTATAAAAGCTTAATTTTATATTTAAAATTTCTTTTTTTTGGTTAATATTCCATTGATTTTTGTTTTTGTTTTTGTTTTTTTTTTTTTTGGTTGTTTTTTTTTTTACCTATTTTTCAAATATTCAAATTCAGATATATAATAAATATAATACAAAATAATTATTTTAAATATTATATTTTTCTTATTATAATAATTTTTTAAAAATATTAAAAAAAAATGGGAGGTTTTCAATGTAATACATTAGAGAATAAGAAAATATCTTTTGAAATAATAGAACAAATATTAAATAAAGGTAATTCAGATTTTGAAAAAAGAGTTAATTCTGATTATTTAAACATTAAAAATTCACATCAAATTAGTAATTATAAAGCATCATTAGATTATAAAAATATATTAAATTACATTTCAAAAGAAAAAAGAAAAGAAAATTTTACTAAATGGATAAAATTAATAGGAGTATCAACAATAAAAAAATTTCAAAAAAAAGATGATCTTCAAAAAGAATTAGAAAAAGTATTATGTATAATTTATAAAAATAAAAAAAAAAAATTTTTAGAATTATTATTAAATGACCCTCCAACAAGTATGAGACCATTAATTTGGTTAATAAAAGCCAATCATATTGAAAGGAATGATCAATATTATTTAGAATTATTAGAAAGGGATATTGAAGATAATTTAATTGAAGAAATAAAACAAGATATAAAAAGAACAGATTTAAATGATGATAATTCAAAAGAAAATTTAAATAAGTTATATAGAATTTTATATACAATTCCATCTTTAGATAAAGAAATAGGTTATTGTCAAGGATTAAATTTTATTGTAAGTTTTCTTTTAAAAGTTACTTTTTATAATGAAATAGATTGTTTTTATTTATTAATTTATATATTAGAAAGAATAAGAGGATATTATATTCAAGGTTTTCCATTACTCAAAATAAATATGTTTGTTTTTAATTATTTTTTTAAAAAATTATTTCCGAAATTATCAGAACATTTTAATAAATTAGAAATACCAAATGAACTTTGGATTGGTAAATGGATGCAAACTTTATTTATTTTAAATATGTCATTTAATGAATTATGTAGAGTTTGGGATTGTTTATTTGTTTTTGGATTAGATTTTTTTATTACTATTTCTTTAAGTATTATGCATTATTTTGAAAATGATTTATTAGAATTTAAAGATTCTACTGAAGTTATATATTATTTAAAAGAATGTTTAAATCCAAAAAAATATGAAAATATTTATAAAGATTTTGATAAAAGAATTATAACTCTTGATAAAATTATTAATAAAGCAGAAAAATATTTTAAAAAAATGGAAAAAGATATAAAAAAAATGAAAAATGAATATATAAAAAATAATAATATGAATTTTACAATAATTGATTTTAAATATGAGGTTGATTTAATATCACAATCATATTTATCCCAATCATCAATTAATTTAAAATCAGAAATAAAAAATAAATTTATGAAACATCCTGTTTCATTGTGTTTTTTTAGTTATGATGATAATGATTATGAAGAAGAAAAAGAAATTAATACTAATAGAGAAAATATCTCTAAATATACATTTCCTATTGTTAAGAAAAATCAATAAAGATTTTTTTATTAATTAGTAAGGAAACTATATATATTTTTTATTTATACATTTTATTTTTTTTATATATAATTTAATGATAATGAACTTAAATTTGGGAATTATAAAATATTAATGGAAAATTAAATAAAATATAATAAAGAATAATTAAAATAACTAATTAATCATTTAATTTATATATTTTAAATATAAAAAAAAAATTAAAAAAATAAATTAAAAGAACAAAAAGATTTTTTTAATTTAATAAAATAATCCTAAATAAACCATTAATTTAAATAAAATCTATTTATTCCAAAGTTTAACAAATCCAGCCATATCAACACTTATAATTTTATTTCCATTTATAGCAAAACCAGTAATAACAGCAGGATTAATATTATCATTTTTTTCAACATCAACCTTAATACTTTCTTTTTTTTTTAATCCAGCTTGATTAAAAATCCTCAAAGCATCAGCAACACCTCCAGTTCTAAAAACAGGAGCATCAACTTTTTCTAAAGCCATTTTTTCTTTTTTCTTTTCAGTAACATCTTTTTTAAGTTTCCAATTATCACCATCATTAGAATATAATCTAATTTTTCTATCATATGAAATTGAATAAAATTCATTATCACTAACAGGGTAAATTTTAGTAACTGGTGAATGAGTACATCTAATTAAATCATGTTTTTTATTTTTAAAATCAATTATTGCAATTGTTGAATCTTGACTACTTGCAAAAGCAATTCCATTATCAGACCAATTAACATTTAAAATCCATCCATTCATTTTAAATTTATATAATACAACACCAAAATCGTTTATTTCACCTCCACTTTCATCATCTACATCTTTAATATAACAACTTGTTATTTTCACTCCTGCATTTGTATATCCTGATATACAATATAATGAACTAGGATCTATTTTTGCTACTGTTGCTGTTGAATTTCCACCTCCTTTTTTTTCACCTGTTGTATTTTCATCTCCTTTTTTTTCACCTGTTGTATTTTCATCTCCTTTTTTTTCTGTATTTCCTTCTTCTTTTTTTTTCTCTTTGTATTTTAATGGAATACCCATCCACCATTTGCTAGTTTTATTAAAGTATCCTATGATAACTTTATTTCCTGTACATTCACAAAATTTATTTCCTTTTTTATCCCATGAACAACTTAAAAAACCTAAATTTGTTGTTACCACAACATTTTCAAATTGCCATTCATTATTTTCATATGACCAAACATATGATGTTTTGTCATGAGAACATGATAGAATTTTATCTGTTAATGGATGCCAATCTAAACCACTTATATATAAGATATGCATATTTAATGTGTTTAATAGTTTCCATTTGTCTGGTTTTTGAAAATCTGTTATTTCATATATGTATATTAAGTGATCACGTTTTGATAATGCTACTTTTGTAAAATCTTTGTTGAAACTTATTACACTTATTCCTTCTAAGAGAAAAAGATCTTTTGGTTTTTCTGCAATTTTTGACATTTTTTTAATATGAATTAGGGGATTTGATTTTTTATTATTGATATTATTTTTTTTTTTTATTTATTTTTTTTGAATAATATTATTATTTAAATTAAATAAATTAAATGAATAATACTACAAATAGAATGAGTAAAACTTGTATTATTTTTTTTATTATTGTTTTTGTTATTTTTGGAGTGTTATTTTCTATTGAATTTTTATTATATAAAATATGTAAATTAATGATAAAATATACTATTTTTGCAATATTATTAGTCATTTTTTTGCATTATTTATTCATGCGTTCAATAATTTTAGCTGTTGCTTTTCCAGGTTCATCAAAATTAATTAAACTTCAAACACAATATGCTCTTGGTAAAAAACAAGCAGAAATTATTCTTGAAATTTTAGAAGATTTATATAAATCATTTGACTTATTTAAAAAAAGTAATGATATATATAATGTGACTTTTTTAATAAATATGAAGAAAGCAATAAGAAATTCAATGGATTATGTTAATTATTTTATTGATATATTTTCAAAAATGAAAAGTCAATTTAATAATTTAAATCAAACTCAAAATCAATTTTATTTATCATTAATAATGTTAAAAGATGATATAAAAGAAAGTAAAATATTACAATTTATTTCAAGTGAAATAGCAAAAAGTAAAGCAAATAGTTTAATAACAGATGAAGAAATTCAAATAGATCAAACACATCAAATTTTTGATAAAATCCTTTTAAACATTAAAAACATAAAAGAAATATTAATAGAATATATAGGTATTAAAAAAAAATGGTATCAATTTGCATATATAAGAAATATGTTTAACAATATATTATTTGGAACAATAGAACAATTTCATGTAGAATTACCAAATTATTTTTTTTTTGAAGAAAAATCATTTTTAACATCAGATAATCAGAGAATAGAATATATAATAATTCATCCAGAAGAAGAAAGAACAATAAATAATAATGAAACAAATAAAAAAAATGCATTAATAATATGTGGACCAAATGGTTCAGCATATCAATTATTTAGTAAAAATATTCATTTAGATTATTATTTAAGAAGAGGATTAGATATTATATGTTGGAATTATAGAGGTTATGGTTTTAGTACTGGAAAAGCAAGTTATAATAATATTAGAACTGATGTTATTGAATTATATAATGAAATAAAAAAATTAGATAAATATAAGAAAATAGGTGTTCATGGTATTAGTATTGGAGGAATTCCTGCTTGTTATTTATCTTCTGAAAAAAATGATATTCAATTACTTATTTCTGATAGAAATTTTGGTCAAATTGAATATATTATTAGAACACTTCCTATTGGATATTTTTTAATTAATTTTTATAAAATTTTCCTTTTTCAAAAAACTAGAACTATTGATGATTATTTAAATACTAAATGTTATAAAATTGTTTTAAATGATCCTATGGATAGTATTGTTAAAGAATGTGGTTCTTTGAAAACTTTAACTTCTGAAAAAATAATTAATACTAATTTATTTAAACAAAATATAACTTCTCATAATAATAGTAATAATGAAAATATTCCTTTAAGTAATTATTCTTCTAATTTTAAAAATGATATTAGTAAACATAAAAAAAATTCTTTAGATTTTTTATTAGATAAAAAAGAAGATAAAGAAATTTTTATTAATTGCTTATTAGATATTTGTGATGAAGTTAATTTAAATAAAAATGAAATAAATAATACTAAAGATAAAGATTCTTCTAATGAAATTATTATTGATGAAGTTGAAAAATCCAGATTGAAAATATTAAAAAAAATAAGAGATATTTTTTTTAATTTTTCAAGTGGAGGTGATTCTTTAAATACATTATTTGATATAAAAAAAACTTGGAGGAAAATAATTTTTATAATTAATTTCTTTAATAATTTAATTATTTGGGGAAATAAAAATATAGATGAAAATGAACCATCAATTCATTATTTTACTACTGAAAATTTAATTTTTGTTTTTTCAGAAATAAAAGAGAAGTTAGAAAAATTTTTAAAACAAGATGACATAATAAAATGTTCTAATATGAAAATATATAATGATGTAGTAAAATTTAAAAATTATATGAATACATTTGAAAAAAATTTTCGGACATTTTATATAAAAAAAGAAAGTGATTCAAGAAATTCAATAAATTTAATAACAAATAGTTCTTTAATTAATAATAGCCATAATAGTTCATCTTCAGGTAATAAATCAATTAAAAATTCAAAAAATACTTTATCAGAAATTAATAGTAATATTAAAAATTATGAAAAAGATTTAATTAAATTAGGTAGAGGGAATTTAATTACACTAACATGTGGTCATAATGGAGGATTAAATTATGAAGAATTAGAAACTTTAATGAAACATATGGATTCATCAAAAATTTTTGACGTTAATTAAATATATTAATGAATTTTATTAATTAAATATTCAAATTAAATTTTTTAAACTAAAAATTTTAAATTATAAAAAAATTAAAAAATGTTGAGAAAGTCTTTATCAACAGTGTATAATAGTAATAAATTTGGATTATGTGAAACTAATAAACCTAAACCAAAAAATTATCTTTATTATACAAATTTTAGAAAATCATTAAATGTACCTCAAAAAAAACAAGATTATCATATAAATCAAATAAAAACAAATTCAATTAATAATCACAATTCATTTCATAAAGTTCATTTAGATAGAATGATAAATCAATTAAAAGATACTATTAATGAAATGAATAATAAAAGTTTTGGATATAATAATTTAACAAATAAAAATTATATATATGGAAGATATAATAATTATCAAATAAGAAAAATTACACCTCTTAGAAATTATCAAAATTTAAATGAGAGAACTTATTCAATTGTAAATAGAACTTTTCATGATTTATATCAAAATTCAAGTAATAGTTTTGTTGAACCTGTAAATAAACATCCTTATGAAGAAAGAAATGAAATTGAATATTTTAAATTAAAAAAAAGATATTCTGCTACTCCTAAAAGATTAACTTATCAAATTGAAAATAGTTTAGATGATAATCCTTTTTCATATAGGAATATAAGAAAAAAATATAATAATGAAAAAAAAGAAGAATATAAAATGAATGAATCAAAGTCTTCTACTAATTTACATATTAATAGTTTAAATCATGAAAAATTAAATTATAGAGATGAAGAAAATAATAATTATGTTCCGTTAAGAGCAAATAAAATACTTGAATATAATTTTAAAGAACCAAATAAATTTGTTAATAAAAGATATATAAATATTAATAATGAAATTAATAATGAAAAAATTAAAAATATATATAAAGATAGTAATAATAATATTTTAAAAGATGATTCTCCAATAAAAATTAATATTAATAATATTAGTACTAATTTAAATTATCCAGGTTTTAATAAAGAAAAAAATATATTATTAGAAGATGATTTAAATAAATTAAATAATAATAATAATAATATAGAAGAAGATAATAATAAAATATTGAAAGATAGAATTTTAACATTAGAGAATGAAAAGAATGAAATTAATTTAAAAATACAGAAAATAATTGAAGAAAATAAAAATTTATATAAAAATAATGAACAAAATATAAAAGATAAACAAAAAACAGAAGAAAATTTAAATAAAGCAAAATTTGAAAATGAAGAATTATTAAACAAATTAAATATAAAAGAAAATGAAAATGAAGAATTATTAAATAAATTAAATATAAAAGAAAATGAAAATGAAGAAATATTAAAGAAATTAAATATAAAAGAAAATGAAAATGAAGAAATATTAAAGAAATTAAATATAAAAGAAAATGAAAATGAAGAAATATTAAATAAATTAAATATAAAAGAAAATGAGAACAAAGAATTATTAAATAAATTAAATATAAAAGATAATGAAATTCAAGAAATTTTAAAAAATGTAAAAATAAAAGAAAAAGAAAATGAAGAAATAATTGAAAATTTAAGTAAAAATAATGAAGAATTAAAAGCAACTTTACATTCAAGAAATATTCCACAAAAAGAAAATAAAGTTTATCAAGATGAAATTAATAATTTAAATTTAAAACTTCAACAATTAAAAGAAGAAAATGACTCATTAAATGATAAATTAAAAGAATCAAAAATTAATTATGAAAAAATAATAAATGAGTTAAAAGATAATTATTCAAAATTAAAACAAGAGAAAGAAAATAATTTATCAAATTTAATTAAAAACATTAATTCTTTAAAATTAGATTTAAATAATGAAAAATCAATAAATAAAAAATATGAATCTAAATTAAATGAAAAAGAGAATGAAATTGTTTTATTAAAAAAAGAAAAAGAAGGTTTTAAAAATCAAAAAATAAAAGATGATGAATTAAATAATAATTTAAAAAATCAAATTGAACAATTAAAAAAAGAAAATGAAGAATTTAATAATTCAACTATTAAACTTGAAAAAAATAATAATGAAAATTTAAAAATAATAAAAGAAAAGTTAGAAAATAAAATAAAAGAAAATGAACAAAAAATTGAACAAAAAGATAATGAACTTAAAGAATTAAAAAAAGAAATGGAAGAAGATAATTTAAAATATGAAAATGAAATAAATGAAAATAAAATAGAGATAGAAAAATTAAAAATAGAAAAAGATGAAGTACTTAAAAATTTTAATAATTCTCAAATTCAAACAAATAAAATCATTAATTTATCTCAAGAAAATTTAGAACAAAAAAATAAAATTGAAATTTTAGAAAATAAAATATCAAAATTAAATGAAAAAAATGAAAATATAATAAAAGAAAAAGATGAACAAATAGAAAAATTAAAACAATTAATTATAGATTTAAATAATGAAAATTCTCAAATACAAATTAACCAAAATAATAATTTAAATATATATGAAAATGATTTTGATAATAATGATGAATTAGATATTTTATCAAAGCTTTCAACATTAAAGAAAAAATTTTTATTATTAGAAATTGAAATAAACAAAAAGAATAAAGAAATAAATGAATTAAAATTAAATAATCAAGAATTAATAAATGAGAATAAAAAATTAAATTCAAATTCAAAACCAATTGATAGTGAAAAAGAAGGAATAGAATTAACTATAAATAATTTAAAACAATTAATTAAAGAAAAAGAAGAAGAAATTGATAAATTAAAAAAAAAAAAAAATACATTTACTCTTAAAAATTTAAATAATTTTGATAGTAATAATTCAAATAATTTAGATATAAGTTCAAATAGTAAAATAAATCAAGGATTAACAGATAATGAAAAAATTGAAAAATATAAAAAGAAAATTGAAGAATATAAAGAAAGATTAAATTCTGCTGAATTACAATTACAATTATTAAGAAATGAAATTAAAGATTTAAGAAATGAAAATAATAATATTAAATCATTTAATGGAAAAATTAATTCTTTTGATAATTTTTTATTATTATTTAATACTGCATTTCAAAATTATAAACCAAAGAAAAAAGAAGAAGAAGAAGCATTTAAAAAAATACAATTACATTTATCAGGATTATCTAATAATTATAATAATATTTAGTTTTAAATTTAATATCAAAAAAAAAAAAGAAAAAAAGAAAATCTTATGTGAATAAAAAAATGATAAATAAAATAAAAAATAAACTTATAGAATAGTATATTTAATATTTTTTTTTTGTGTAAAAAAAAAATAAACCATCTTTTACAATAAAATTAAATTAAAAAAAAAAAAAAAAAATTAAAATAAAAAAAAACCCAAATTTAATTATTAAAATTATTATTTAAAAAAAAATAATTAATATTATCATTTATATCTAAAAAAACAATGTCAAAGAAAGGTGGAAAGCCAATAATAAGTGATGAAATGAAATTTGTATCAATGAAAGTAGTAGGAGGTGAAGCACCATCAAATGCAGTTTTATCATCAAAGCTTTCACCATATGGTTGTAACCCAAAAAAAGCAGGAGAAACAATTTTAAAAGCAACAAAAGATTATACAAACATTAGAATTTATGTTAAATTAAGTATTCAATCTCGTGAAATAAAAAATGTAGAAATTTTTCCAACTTGTTCAGCTCATATTATAAAAGCTCTTAAAGAACCAGTTAGACAAAGAAGAAAAGTTAAAGGAGCTGTTTATCAACATAAAGGAAATTTAAATTTGGAACAAATTAAAACTATTGCTAAAGCTATGAGTGAAAAATCACTTTCTAGAGAATTAAAAGGTACTGTTAAAGAAGTTCTTGGTACTTGTGTTGCTGTTGGTATTACTGTTGATGGAAAATCACCTAAAGATGTTCAAAAAGAAATTGATAGTGGTAAACATAAAATTTAAATAGATTAATTAGTTTTTTTTTTAATATGTTGGAAATGAATAATGTGGAAATACATATATTAAAAAATATTTTTTTTTATTTAAATCATTTGGTTTTTTTTTTTGAATTTATTTTTTTTTATAGTTTATAGTTTTTTTTTTTAGTTAATTTATAATTTAATTTTTATAATTATTTAATATAATTTTTATATTTTTTTTTTGAAATTTTTTTTTTTTTATTTTTTTATATTTTTTATTTGGGTTTTTGTTGAATGTCTTTTTATTTGTTGTATACTTTGATTTGCTTTTTTTAATGTGTTTGTAAATTTTTTTATTATTGAAATTTTATGTTTGTGAATATTATTATTATTAAATATTATATCATCTAATTTTTTACCATGTTCTTTTTTAATTTTTATACCTATTTCAATTACTTTTTCAATATCAACATCTTCTAAATTTTGTAATTCTTTAACAATACCAAAAAAATCTTTATTCATTAATTTATTTTTTTTATAAATTAACAAACCTAAACTAAAATAATAAACAAAATATAATTTATTTTCTTCACAAAAAAATATATCCCATAATCTTAAAGTATCAGGTAATAAAAAATCTTGACTAAAAAATAGACTAAACCATCTAAAAGAAATATGTATAAAACTAATATTATTATTTTTAAACAAATTATATAATTCTATATCATAACTTTCAATTAATTTTTCAAATTTATTTATTATATAAAATATTCCATCTACTTCATTATCTTTTTCTTTTATAAATATATTTTTAATTTCTCCAATTAAATTACTAAAACACCAAAATGAATCTGCTTCAATGTTTTCAATATCAACTTTTTTTTCTTCTAATTCATTATTATCTATAAAAAAAGAAAAATAAATTGGAGCAATTAATTCATTCATACCTTGAACGTAATTAACATCTTTATTTAATTTTGAATAAATATATAAAATTCTTTCAATTACATCTGCATGAGTTTCATTTTTATTATATTTTAAAAAATTTTGTCCTTTTCCATAAATTTCTTTAAAGTTATTATATGTAATATCTTTTTTTTGTTGTATTAAATTTAATAAATCCTCATTTTTCATTTCAGTATCATCAAAAACTGGTTTTGAAAAAAAATCAAATTGAGAATGAGTTCTATTAATATCTTTATTTATTGTTTCTAATAATACTCTATCTGTATTTTCAGATATTTTTTTTAATTTATCTTTTTTATTTTCATCTGAATTTTCTAATTCTTCAAAAATTTTATATTCTTCTTTTAATCTTAATAAAAATGCATTTTTTATTTCTTTATATTCATTTCTTTTCATATTTAAAACTTTTTCCCATTTTGTTATATCTTTTGGTAAATATTTTAAATTATATTTCCAAACTAAAGCTCTTAAACATGGATTATCATCTGGAAGTCCTATATAACATTCTTTTTTAAGAGATTTGACATCATTTGATTTTATTGCTAAAAGAATTGAATTAATTTGTTCCCACATTTGACTACAACTTACTTTTTGAACTTTTAATATTATCATTGTTATTAATGGATTTGATGGAGGTGTTGTTAATATTTTATCAAATATTTTTTCATATTTTTTATTTTTGTCCATATAATTATTATTTTAATATTTAAAAAAAAAAAACAAAAAAAAATTAATTTTTTTAAATTTTTGTTTGATAAAAAGATCAATTAATATTTAGTTATTAAATATTGTTGTAATTATTTATTGTCCTTCTTCTCCACCTTCTCCACCTTCTTCTTCATCTCCTTCTTCTCCTTCATCAGATGATTCAACACCAACTTCTTCATAATCTTTTTCTAAAGCAGCAAGATCTTCTCTAGCTTCTTGGAATTCTCCTTCT
>JAJMZS010003320.1:0-23693 GCA_023807205.1 Isotricha prostoma | reverse complement strand
CCTAATCCCCAGCCCAATTCCAAAAAATAATATTTAATTATAATTAAAATTAAATAAAAAATTTTATGATATCCCAATTTATAAATTTTTTATAAAAAATAATAATAATAAAAATGTTAAAAAATATTAAATCTTCATATATTCTTGAGATTCTTTTTACAAATATAGATGAAAAAATTAAATTTAAGTTATTAAAATATAATAAAGTACTTCAAAAAAAATTAAATATAAATATTACAACTTACAAAAATTTCGCAAAAAAATATATAATATATGAAAATGAAGAAAAAGCAAAAATATATAATATCTATACGAATAAAATAATTTATGAAGGTAACGTTTTAAAAGGAGGAATAAAAAATGGATTTGGATTAGAGTATGATAATTATGGTGGACTTATATTCAAAGGTGAATTTTTGGAAGGAAAAAGAAAAAAAGGAAAAGAATATTATCAAAATGGTGATGTGAAATTTGAAGGAGAATATTTAGATCAAAAAAGATGGAATGGTTTTTTTTATCCTGATGTTACTAATAAATATGAATTAAAAAATGGTGAAGGATATGTATTTGAATTTAATGAGGAAGATAAATTATATTATAAAGGTAAATATTTAAATGGAGAAAAAAATGGAAAAGGGATTGAATATTGTAATGATTGGAAGTATGAAGGTGAATATTTAAATGGAGAAAAAAATGGAAAAGGGAAAGAATTTCATTTTAAACCATATGAACATGTAATATTTGAAGGAGAATATTTAAATGGAAAAAGAAATGGAAAAGGAAAAGAAAAAAGATATGAAGGAGAATATTTAAATGGAAAAAGAAATGGAAAAGGAAAAGAATATTATTATAATGGTCAATTATTGTTTGATGGTGAATATTTAAATGGAAAAATATGGAATGGAATATTTTATGATATGAATTCAGAAAAAATAAATGAAATAAAAAATGGGAATGGAATAGTAATTGAGTATTATAATGATTATTATGATAATGGAGATTTAAAATTTAAAGGAGAATATTTAAATGGAGAAAAGAATGGAAAAGGAAAAGAATATTATAAAGGAAAAAAGTTAAAATTCGAAGGTGAATATTTAAATGGAAAAAAATGGACAGGAAAGATATATTATTATCATGATTGGGGTCTTATTAAGGAAATGATTTCTGAATTAAAAAATGGAAATGGGGAAATAAATGTTGAATATTATTATGGTGAATATTTAAATGGAGAAAAAAATGGAAAAGGAAAAAATTATTTTGATTCTTCTAATCACAATGTTGAATATGAAGGAGAATTTTTAAATGGATTGAAAAATGGAATAGGGAAAGAATATATTTATTATCCATATTTTTTACAATATGAAGGAGAATTTTTAAATGGAAAAAGAAATGGAAAAGGAAAAGAATATAATAGAGAAGGCATATTAATATATGAAGGAGAATATTTAAATGGAAAAAGAAATGGAAAAGGAAAAGAATATAATAATAATGGACAATTAATATTTGAAGGTGAATTTATTAATGATTATAAAAGCAAAGGTAAACTTTATGTAAAAAGAAAATTAGAATATGAAGGAGAATTTAAAATAAAAAAAAAATGGAATGGGAATGGATATAATAATAAAGGTAAAATAATCTATACTTTAATTAATGGTTCAGGAAAAGTTCATGAATATAATAATGACTATAATACTTTAATATTTGAAGGTGAATATTTAAATGGAGAAAAAAATGGAAAAGCTAAGGAATATCATGAAAAAAATGGAAAAAAATCTTTTTTGGGAGAATATTTAAATGGTGTGAGAAATGGAAAAGCTAAAGAATATGATGAATTAGGTCAATTAATATTTAATGGTGTATATATAAATGGAATTAAAAATCCAAAAAATTATTACAAATAAAAAAAAATATTAATTATATATTAATTTAAATACCCCAATCCCATTAAAAAAAATTATATTTTAATAAAATAAATAATTTAAAAATTTATAATTATTATAAATATAAACCAATTTTAAGTTGCAATTACATATGTTATGATATCCGAAGCACTTGAACGCGAAGGAGTACTTGAACAAATAGGAGGAATAGGGTATCTTACAGAACTTACCAAAGTTGTTCCGTCTGCGGTAAGCGCGTTGACGTATTCGGATATAATTGCTTCAAACTATCTGTTAAGAAGACTTATCAAAGAGGAAAAGGTATAATCGACTAAGGATACACTAACGACGATTCCGCAAACTTTCTTGTGTCGGGGGAAAAAAGTATATTCGATATAACGCAGCAATTTCTTTTTTATTTATATCATCTTTTCCTTTATTATCTTCTTTTTCAATTTTTGGAAGACTTATTATTTCTTTTATTCTTAATTTCTCATTAATTATATTTAAACATTTAATTGAATAATATTTATAATTATTATTATTATCATTTTCATAAATTGAACAATTATCATTAATTAATTTTATATCACTTATAAATTTATTTATTTCATTTTTAATATCTATTATTTTATTAATATTAATTTCAATTTCTTTCATTATATTATCAAATTGTTTAATTTCATTTTGTGTTAATCCTATTTTAGAAAATAAAATAAAATTATGTTGATTATGTTGATTTAAACACATTTCACAAATATTTTGTTTACATTTAGAACAATAAGCATAATAATCTTTTGAATGAATATTACATTTACAATTAAATAAAGGTAAATTTAAATTATTTAAATCATTTGAATTATTTTTGAAAAAAGAATGTTGAAAATAATTATTCCAAGATATTCTTTTATTAATATTAGGATTTAACATTTGTTGAATTAAATCATCTAATTCTTTATTATTAGTACTTTTTAATTTTTTATTTTCTTCAATTTGTTTTATAATATTATATTCTCTACCATTATAAGGATATTCTTTAAAATATAAATAATATATTATAATTCCTAAAGACCATATATCACTTTTAGAAGATATTAAATTTATTTGATTTTTTAATACTTCAGGTGACATTGTAACTGGAGTACCTTTTGAACTTATACTATTATTATCATCTAATAATTTACTTAATCCATAATCAGATATTTTAAAACATATTTTATCTATTCTTGATTTATTAAATGATAATAATATATTTGAAGGTTTAAGATCTCTATGAATTATATTATTATCATTTATTTCTTTTAATCCTTTATTTAAATCTAATAATAATTCTTTAATTTCTTCAATTGATAAATTATTTTTTCTTTTTTTAATATATTCTTCTAATGTCATATAACAATATTCAGATATAATAAAATATGAATCTGATGTTTCAATTGTTTCTATTAATAATACTGAATTTTCTGATTTTAATTTTTTCATTATTTCTATTTCATTTAATATTGTTTTATTTTCAATTTTTATTTTTTTTATTTCTTTAATTGCAACATATTCACCTGTATTTATATTTTTAGCTCTATAAACATCAGCATAACCTCCACTTCCAATTATTTCTATTTTCTCATATTTTTCCCAAATATCTTTCATTTTTATATATTTGATTTTTTTAATTTATATTTTATAAAAGAGTTAATATTTATTTTATTTATAAAATATGTCAAATATTTTATTATAATAAAATAAATAAAATTTGTTTTTAATGTATGATTAGTTAGTAAAGTTCATTTTATTTTTCAATATTTTGAAAGAAAATAAGATTTATATGATGAAACAAATAAAAATAATGTTAATTAAATCTACTTTTTTTTATAAATTATATTATTTATTTCCAAATTTTAATTATATAATCATTAGAACATGAAATAACATTCCATTATTTGTTTCAATCAACAAAATATTTCTCCTTTTACACACTTATTTAATTTTAATAAATATAAATTATTAATTTTACAATTAAATAAAGAATATTTATTATTATCATTTTTTAATTCTTCATTTAATAAAGTTTTATTATTTATTTTATTTTCTATTTCTTCTTTTGAAAATTTTTGTTCAATAAGATAATTTTTAACATATTTTTTTATCATTTCTTCATTAAATTTCATATTTAAAAATAAATTTGTTATCATTGTTGAAATATCTTCTTCTGATGGATTATCAACAATATAATAAATAGAACTTGTTAATATAGTAAAAACAATTTTTTCTTTTGAAGATTCTTTATTTTTATTAAATATAGCAATGATTTTAATATATTTTTTTTGTGTTGAACCATTTGGAAGTTAAATTTTTGTTTATTTATTTTTTCTTTTAAACATTGAACTTAGTGAATCAAATGGAGATGAATTATTTAATCCTTGAAATACTATTAATTTTTTAGGATATTCATCTAAATATTCAATTATATAATTCAGTTTTTTTTATTTTTAATGTTGATTTCTCATCTTCATCTTTTGTTATAATTGTTTTAATAATAGAGCATCAACTTAATTATTTTTGTAAATATAATTCAATTGTAAATTGTATGTATTAAATTATTTACCTCCAAACAATATTAAATTAATTTCTTAATTAAAAATATATTTAAAAAATGGAATTACCTACAATTGAAGAATTAAAAAATTACAAACGTGAAGGAATATCATGTGAAAACATTAATATAAAAGGAATATTTATACCTACAAAAGAAGCAATAGAAAGAATACAAAGAATAAATTTCTTTTTTGAATCAAAAATTCCAGTAGTACTAGAAGGAGACACAGGAACATCAAAAACAAAATCAATAGAAGTACTATGTACTATTTTAGGAAAAAATGACAAATTAATAAGATTAAATTTAAGTTCAGAAACAAGTATTGAAGATTTAATGGGAAGATTAATTTCAAATAATGAAAATTGGTCTGGTTTTAGTTTTATTGAAGGACCATTTATTGATGCATATATAAATGGAAAAATATTATTATTAGATGAAGTAAATTTAGTTCAAAAATGTATTATTCAATGTATTCAATCTTCTTTAGATAGTGATGAAATATGTGTTGAAATTCCAGGAAGAAAAAAGAAACAAAAATATTATAGAAATCCTGATTTTATGATTATTTGCACTCAAAATCCAAATAGTGGTGGATTTGCTTCAAAAAGAGAAGATTTAAGTGAATTTTTACAAAGATTTCAAATTGTTAATTTTAGTAGATTTAAAGAAGATGAATTAAAAGAAATTGCTATTAAAATCGCAGAAAAAAAGAATTTTACAGAAAAAAAAATAGCTGAAAATATTGGAGAATTTCATCATAAATGGACAACTAATGAAATATCTAAAAAAAGTCCTCAATGTTTTACAATAAGAGATTTAAATTCAACTATAACATCACTTAAGGAAATAAAA
Source organism: Isotricha prostoma (assembly GCA_023807205.1). Classification (NCBI taxonomy): domain Eukaryota; phylum Ciliophora; class Litostomatea; order Vestibuliferida; family Isotrichidae; genus Isotricha; species Isotricha prostoma. The sequence goes on along the minus strand of JAJMZS010003320.1, from coordinate 18,368 downwards.
CCTTTTGAAGCAATATTAAGTTTTTATGGAAGTAGATATGAAAAAAATGAAAGAGAAATAATGAAAAAAATGATTTTTGATAATTTTAAAGATTTATATCAAGAAGAAATAATTCCTGATTTACCAAAAGATTTCCCAAAATGTTATCCAAGTTTATCAGTAAAAAGAGCTTTTTATTATTCAAAAATAGCTTTTAATAATGGAAGACATATTATAATTACTGGAAAACAAGGAGATGGTTTAACACAAATTGCAAAATGGATTGCAGAATATAATTCAAAAAACAAACAAAATTTTTGTTTTGTTTTTACTCCAGAAACTTCAGTTTCTGATTTATTAGGAAAATATATTCCAAATTCTCAAATTGATTCAGAAAACCAATTAATTGAATGGAAAGATGGTCCTTTAACTAATGGAATTAAAAATGGATTTTCTGGAGTTTTTATTAATATTGATGTTGCACAATCAAAAGTTATTGAAAGATTAAATCCTATTATTGAACCTAAAGAATTTGATGAAGTTAAATATATGAATTTACAAGAAAATGCTAATATAAATCAACAAATTGAAATTCATAAAGATTTTCATTTTATTGGTACTTGTGATAGTTATTATTTAGATAAATTATCACCTGCTTTTTTAAATAGATTAATTATTATTAATATTGAAAATCAATTAGAAGATTTAAATGATAATGAAATTTGTAAATTCATTAAAATAATTATTGAATCTGAAAAAGTTAAATTAGAATATGAAGAATTATTAATTGAAAAAATACTTCAAATTTATAAAACAAATAAACCAAATTTATCCAATTTTTCAAAATTAATAAAATCAATAGTAAGATATTATAATATTTTCTCAGATTTAGATTTAGATGAATTAACAACATATATTCAAAACATAATAAGTGACAAAAATGATTTTGACATTCCTCCAATTATCCAAAATAAATTTCGAGAAATGACAGAAAAAACAGAACAAAAATCAAAAGATGAAAAATTTTATTTTAAAAATTCACAAAATTTAGAAAATTTAATGATAAATTTATTTACATGTTCAATAATAAGAATTCCAGTTTGTTTAGTTGGTTCAACTGGATTAGGAAAAACAAGTATGGCAAGAGCATTTTCAGAAATAATAAAAAAAGATGATCATCATATAATGTTTTCATTTAATATGGAAACTCAAATTGATGATTTATATGGAACATTCTCTTTTGAACAAGGAAAAGCAATTCCAATTTATGGCCCAATTCCAAATGCTATTAAAAAAGGAAAAACTTTTATTGCAGATGAATTAAATTTAGCTGAAGATAATATTTTACAAAGTATTTCTGTTGTTTTAGAATCATCAGATGAAGGAACTAATGTTTTAATTCCTGGACTTGGAGAAACTTTTGAATATAATAAAAATTTTTTTTTTATTGCTTGTCAAAATGATATTCAAACTAGAGGAAGAAGAAAACTTCCTGAAATTATTAAAAAAAGATTAAGAATTTTTGAATATCCAAGTCCTAATGAAGAAGATATTAAAAGAAGTTGTGAGGAAATTTCAAAAAATGAATTAGAATTATTTAAAAATGAAAAAAATGAAATTAATATTACTTTCTCTAGTAAAATTGCGAGATTTATGTATTTGATAAATGAAAAAAAAGATCAAGATATTGGAATTTGGTCAATGAGAAATATTAGAAAATTATTTAGAAGATTACAAAGTCAACTGATTGATTCTGAATCATATATTAAAATAACTCCAGAACATCAGGTAGTTTTATTTATTTTACAATCTATTTTACCTGAAAAAAGAATTGAAGTTTTAGAAAAAATTTTACCTATTATGGAAAAAGCTTTTGATTTAGAAAATATAGAAAAAGATAATATAATTGATTGTATAAAATCTCCACCTAAAGTTAAGAAAATAAATGAACAATTGTTTTTATATAAAGGAAAATCTGCAATATTAATTCCTAAATATATTGAATCAATTATTAATGATGAATTACAAAGTTTACTTGAATCATTATTTTATATTTTATTTTGTCATCCAAATGAACCTTTACTTTTAGTTGGTCCTTCTGGATTTAAAACTTATTTAGCTAAATCAATTTTAACTAATCCACCTATTATTAATTTATATCAAGAAACATCAATTTCTCAATTATTAGGTTCTATTTCTCTAACTAATAGTAAGAAAGCAAAAGCTTTTTATTTAAGAAAAATTTTAGAAATATGTCATAAAATAGAATTAGAAGAAACTTTTTTAGAATATTTAGATTATATTGAAGTAACTAATAAAACAGAAGAAGAAATTGAAAAAGAATTAGAAATTGAAAAAAAAAAACTTGAAGAAGAGAGACAAAAACAAGAAAAAATGTTTGAAGAATTTTCAAAAAAATTAGAAGAAGGAAAAAATGAAGATAATGATAATGAAGATGATTTATCGAGTGATGATGAAGATGCAAAACAAAAAAAAGTAAAAGGTAAAAGAACTATAAAGAGAAAAATTACTAATAAAAAAAAAAAGGATAATGAATCTTTAAATCAATCATATATTAGTAATTATTCAAATGATAATGAAATATTAGAAAAAAAACAAAAAAAACAAAAATTAACTGAATTTAAATCAAAAATAGAAAAAATAATTGAAGATATAAAAAATGAAGAATGTAAAGAATGTACTACAATTCATAAAGTATTAGATCATTTAGAAAAAAAATTATTTGAACCAATAATAAATAACATAGATAATTTATTTGGAGATTTTACTGCAATTTTTCAAGATGGAATTCTTCCTTATAATATTTTAATACAAAATAAAATAATATTAAAAAATTTACCTAATTTATCTCCTGCAGTTTTAGAAAGATTTAATGATTTATTTAATTATAATCCAAAATTATCTTTAAATGAAGATTTTTGTAATACTTTTACAGGAATATATAAAGAATGGGATGATTTTTCAAGTATTTTTAGAATTATAGCAATATGTCAAAATGATAATTTAAGAAATTTATCTGATGCTGCTAAATCAAGATTTTCAATATTATATACTTCTAAATACAATGATGATGAAAGGAAAACTGTTTCAAAATTATATTATCCTGAGATTTCTAATAATTTTATACAATTTTTGGAAGAATATAAAAATTTATTTAAAAATGAATTAGAATTTCCATTAATTATTAAAATTTTATCAATTACACAAATATTAGATGAAAAAAATCCACAAAATAAAGATAAAAACTTTATTTTATCAATATTTAAATCAATATATCCTTTAATCAAAGAAAAAAAAAAAAAAAATAAATTAATTTCAATAATTAAAAAAATTTGTCCAAATGATTATGAATTTTTAAATGATAGTTCAGATTATGATAATAAATGCCCTTTCAATTTTGATAATAATTTACATTCATTTTACACAGGATTAAAAATAGATATTGCAAATATTCAAGAGCCAATTACAAATAATTATACTTTTACAAAACCTTTTAATAAAATGTTAGATTCAATTCATTTTTCATATTTAACTAATTATCCTCTTATTATTGAAGGACAAACAGGTTTAGGAAAAATAACAGCAATTAATTATTTTTTAGAATGTTTGAAAATCAACAAAGAAAATGTTATTCAAATTCAATTATCAAATTCAACTACAATAGATAATTTATTTTGTAAAAAAATTCCTGACAATTCGAAAAATACATTAGAATTTATTGAAGAAAAAACTAGATTTTTATTAGCAATAGATGAAAATACATCAAATAATGATATAATAATTATAGAAAACTTAGAACAAGCATCAATTACAATTTTAGAAGCATTAATACCTATATTTAATGTTAATTCAAAAGAACAAATTTTATTACCAAATGGGAAATATATTAAAAAAGGTGTTTTTAAATTAATTGCAACATTTGAACCGACTGTAAAAGGATCAGCTTTAAATATTTTACCTGAAGCAATTAAAAATAATGCAATATTATTTTCTATTCCTAATTATTTAAAAGAAGATTATCAAATGATTTGTAAAAATATTTTCAATAATGAAGAAGAATATAATTTAGAAATCGATCAATTTATAAATGATATTGTTAAAATACAAAATTATATTTTTAAAAATCAATTAAAAGAAATAGTTTCTTTAAATGATATTTATAAATTTTATTTATTAAAAAGTGAAGTACAAAATATTTTTGAATATGAACTTATTGCTAAAATATTATTTATACAAAGATTTAGTAATTTAAATGAAATAGAAAATATAACAAAAGAATTAGGATATAAATATGATGATTTATGGCCTGAATTTTTTTATGCACAAAATGAAGAAAATGAAGAAGAAAAAGAAAATGAAGGAAATAATGAAGAATATTTATGTGTTGCACCTTTTAATGCAGAAGATCAAATAAAAATAAAAATAAAAGGAGAATCCAAAGATGATAAATTAGAAAAAATATATAGTTTAACCCCTGAACAAAGAGTATGTTTAATATTTTTAATATTATGTTATAAATTAAATTTACCATGTATTATTCAAGGACCAAGTTGTTCAGGAAAAACATATATAATTAAATTATTTATTGATTTATTAAATGAAGATTTAGAAGTTATTCAATTAAATAATGATTCTGGAATAAATGTTTTAATAGGACAAATTGAACCAAATAATGAATTAGATAAAGAATCAATTAATAAAATACAAAACTTATTTAAAGATATTGAAATTTTTGAAGATTTAAAACAAATTTATGAAGGAATAATTGATATTGATAATCCATATAGTTGGAAACCAAGTCAATTTAGAGAAATTTTAAAACAAATTGAAAATCTTTCAAATAAAATTAAAATAAATTATCATAAAGAATTAAAAAAAATTAAATTTGAATTAAAATCAAAACTTTCATTATTAAATAATATATCAAAAAAAAAAAAATCAACTTTTGAAATTGCTTTGACTGAAGGAAAAAATATTTTATTAGATGGTATAGAAGCTGCTCAACCTGAATTATTTGAGAAAATATCTTCTTTATTTAATAAAGAACCTTTTTTAAATTTATTTGAAAAAGGACCTGAATATATTTATACAAAAGATTCATCTAATCCAGAATTTAAAATTCATGAAAACTTTAGATTATTTATTACTTATAATCCAAAAAATGTTGAGCCTCAAAAAAAATTAACTTCAGGATTTTTAAATAAATGTTCTATTTATTCATTATCTGAATTAGATGAATCATTGGAAAATACAGCATTAATTTTATCTGGAATGTTTATTAGAGAAAAAAAAATATTTGAAAATTCAAAAATTATAATTAATCAAGAAAATGATAATCCAATAGAAAATGAAGAAGAAAATGAAGAAGAAAAAGAAGAAGAAAATGAAGAAGAAAAAGAAGAAAAAAAAGAAAATGAAAAAGAAAATATAATTGAAAATTTTGATGAAGAAAATATTAGGAATTTAGCAGCTAGATTAGCATCTATTCATTTTAAAGCAAAACAATTTTCTATAGATAATATTGATGATTTTGCTGGAAAAAAATCTTTTTTAGGAAGTTCTTTAAAATTCATTTACAATTCCTTTAAATATAAATAAAAGAGTTTAATATATTTAATTATTTCAATTATTGAAGATTGTTACTGTAATTCTTATAAAAAATATAATATTTTTCAAAATGATTTTAAATTAATGTTATTAGATGAATTTATAAAATTACCTGAAGAAAGGATTATTCAATACTTAAGAAAGGATGAAAATGAAATTGAAAAAAGATATTCATTTTTAATTAAAACTCTTGATAATTTGGAAAAAAATTCAATTATTGATTTAAAAAATATAATTGAAGAATTAGGATATGTTGAATTTAAATTTTTATCTATTATTAAAGAAAAAATTAACATTTTTTTAAATAAAATAGAAAATAATCATCAACATTATTCTTTTTGGAATATTTTAATACATTTAATAAATTATTTTATTAGTTTCCAAAATAAACTTAAAACAAATCAAAAAAAAAAAATTTTAAAAAAAAAAATAAATGAGAATTTCAGAAATTATAATATTATGAGAATTCCTCAAAGGAATTATTTTATGTTCACAAAAATTCACGAAAAATTATTTCTTGAAATTATAAATTGTTCTTTTGAATTAGAAGATTTTTTAAAAATTTATTTTAATGACATAATTGCAAATTCAAAAAATAAAATTTTTACTATATATTTTATTTGTTTACAATATCCAGAATTATATGAATCTTTAGATATAAATAAGAATAGTCCTTTCAAAATACTTTCAATGTTTTATCAAAATATTTTTAATTTGATATTATTTTTTATATCATTCGAACCTGAAAATGAAGAAAAAGAGAATGAAGAAGATATTCAACAAGAAATTTTAGCATATTATATATTATTTGATGAATTAAATAATATATTTGAAAAACCTTATTTTATTCAATCTATTAATAGAGATATAAATTATGAATCTGAAGAATTAAAACAAAAAATAGATGAAAATTTCAAATATCAATCAAATAAATTATTAGAAAACTTAAATAAAATATTAAATCAAGGAAAAATTTTAGAAAAATATAATAAGGAATTTTATAATCAATTTAAAGGGATATTAGATAATTGGATTACTCTATATTCTAAATTTAATGAAGAAATTATTCAAATTTATATTGAAAAAACTGAAGAAAAAGAAATTGCAGATATTAAAAAAAAAATAGAAAAATTAAAATCTGAAATTGATAAAGAAATTAGGAGTAATCCAGAAAATTCTCTATTGAAATTATTAAAGGATTTTATTATAAATATACAACCAACACAAGAAAATTTTCAAAATGCAGAAAATTTTATAAAAAACATTATTTCTCAGCCAAGAAATATATTGATAGATAAAAAAGAAATTGAATTAATCCATTTTCCAAATTTTATTAAAGATTATAAAGAATTTGAATTAACAGAAGAACAAAAATTGTTTAATATTTTAATAGAATATAGTAAAAATTATAAATTAATTGAAAATATATGTAATAATAAACAAAGATATTCTTCTTTAATTATTTTAGAAAAAAATCATGAAATAGAAGAAATAGTTAAATTAATTTCAAAACATTGTATATTAAATAAAAATATTGAATTTAAACAAGATTTATTAGATTATTTTCAATCACTTCTAAAAACTGCCTTATTGAATGAATTATTACAAAAATGTCCAAAATTTATTAAAACAAATAAAATCATAAAATTATTAAATAAATATATTGAAAGAAACAATATTGAAGAAAAAGATATTCAATGGGCTTATTCAAAAAGTAAAAAATATGAACCTTCTTTTGAATTAATTATTCCTTATTTTAGTCCTGATGATTACATTCCATTATTTACTTTTAAAGATTTAGATGGGAATTTTATTAATGGAATTAAATTATCTCAAATAAATGCAAATATTTTTTCTTCTCGTGATATCTTTTTCAAAAAACTTTATGAAATTAAGGGTATTGTCAATACCATTGAATGTATAAATAAAATATTTGAAATATTTTTCAATTGTTTTAAAGATGAGGAAAATCTTAATGATTTTGAGAATGAATTTATTAACTATAAAGAAAAAGAAAATTATTATCTTTTTGTTAAAAAATTATATGAAAATAAAAGTTTTGGGGGAGGAGGATTAAATTTAATTTTAAAATCAATAAAAGAAATATATGAAAATTTAGAAAATGAAGAAATGATTAAAGATGATATTTTATATAATGACTTATTTTTTTTAGAAAATAATTGGAAAAATAATATAACAAAAGAAAATAAAAAATATCCTTTGGCAATATTTTTTCTTTTTAAATATGAAGATTGTGAAAGAGAATTAAAATTTTATTTAGAGAAAACTGAAAAAAATAATAACAAATTTCCTTTGTTTTTATTATTATTTAGGATTTATTCTTCAAATTTTGCTTTAATTTTTAATACATTTCAAAATACTCACCTATCTAAAATAATTGAGAAAAATATTCCAAAATTAATTTGTAATGCAATAAATAATAATGAAGATTATTCTTTTGACTGGTGTGGGCTTTTTATTGATAATATGAATACAAATTTAATAAATACGAAAATTAGATATATAAATGATTATATTTGTCATTTAAGTGAAATTTCTTTTATAGAATTATTTGAAAATGAACCTAATGATAAATTAATTCATTTTTTTGAAAATTTTATAATTGATTTTTTAACAATAATTATTGATTTAATAATAAAAGGAAAAATTGAAGAAATATTTAATACAAGATTTGATGAATTAAATGATATGAAAGCCATAGAAAATATATATGATGCTTTATATATTAAATTTTATAATTATAGAAATAATAAATTGAAAAGTTTTTTTGTAAATTTTTTAAAAATATTGAAAAATATAGATTCAGAAAATGTAGAAAATAATAATATATATAAAGAATTAAAAGACGCAATATTATTGGATTATGAAAATGAAAAAGAAGAAAAACAAAACAAAGCATTGGGAAAAAAACATCAGCAAAAAAAAGTAGATTATCATTCTTTTATAAATAATATTAATAATTTTAAAGAAAAATATAAAATATTAAAAAATGAAAAAAATTTGGACAATTTTAATCGAGATTGTTCAAAAGCTTTTGATATATTTGAAAATTATAAGAGAGAAAATATTTTTAATATAAACTCTAAAGACTCCATCAAATTTCAAATAATGGATATTCAAAATAATGATACTAATACCGAATTTCAAATAATTATTGAAACAGAAAGAGGTAATATGATGTTTAATAAAAATGATAAATTATTTTTACCATTATTAAAAATAAAAAAACAACAAAAAGTAATAAATGGGAAAAAATATTTTTTTGAACCAAAAATTAAAACACACTCATTATATCCAGTGAATGAAGAAAATTTAAAAAAGATACAATCAAAGAAAAAAGAAGAATTAGATAATAATCAAATGATAAATAACAAAAAAATACCAGTTGATGAACCAATATTGAGAATTGATAACAACTATATTAATATAAGAGATTTAGAAAAAGATAAAGATTTTAAAATTTCAAGAATAAAAGAATTAAATGAAGAAATATCCAAATTTACAAAAGAAATTGCAAATAAAAAAATTGATAATCTAATGGAAGAATTAAATAATCTAAATAAACCGAAAAAAGAAATAGATAAAGAAAAAATAAAAGAACTAATTCAAAAAGTAGATGAAATATTTTCAATTATTAGTCGATTTAATACTTCTATAAAGAATATAAAGACAAAAACTGAAAATATTAAATTAATAAAACCTTATTTTAAGGAAGGCAAAACAAAACCTAAAAATACAATTAAAATTTGTGACAAATTTGAAAACTTTAAAAGTAATATTCTGAATTATTTTGAAAAAATTCAAAAATTTTTTCAGGAATCTAAAAATATAGAAGACAAAATTAAGAAATGTTTAGATTGTATTGGTAGTAAATTCAATTTACAATATAAAGATATAAAAATAACAAAAAATAAAATAGATTTTGAAAAATTTAAAATAAAATCAGTTACTTCACCTTATTTAACAATAACAAATGAAAATGAAATTTTATTTTCATTAAATAGCTTTGAAAAAATTATAGGACCCTATGTTCCTCCATTATATTTAGATAAAATTATTACATTTAATATTATTTCTTTTATAGATAAAAATATAGAAGCAAAATTAATAATTAATGATGATTCTCCTTTAAAAAATTATTTTGATATTTCAAAAGTTGTTCTTCCAACAAATCCTATCAAAATTACTTATAGACATTTAGGGAATCAAAAATATAATGAACCAAAAGAACTAATTACTACAGGAAAAATTATAATTAAAATTCAAAACGAGGATATTATAAAAGAAATACCATTTAAATTTATTACTCAAATATTGCCATTAAAAATATATTTGGAATGTTCAAAAAATCTTTACTTTGAAAATAATACATTTATATTTAAAAATTATTTTTTTTATGCAGGTGATTCAATAAAATTTAAATTAAATATTCCAAACACTGAATTTAACTGTAAATATTTTTTTCAAAAAATATATCTTACTGATGATGAAAATAATGAAGTAGAAAAACCAAATATAATTTATGATGGAAAAGGTGATGAAATAAAATTAAAATTTCCCTCAATTAAAGAAGAAAATAAACTTAAGAAAATATCAGGACATATTAATTTTTTAATATCAGAATCATTAAAATTATCAATTAAATTAAATAATATGATTAAAAAATTTGACTTTGTTTTTGCAAGTTATGATATAGATACAAAAAAATATTGTGAAAAATTTTACTATTTATATTATGATGAGGATAATGATGATAATAATACACAAACAATACATTTTCATATTGAATTTTTAACAAACTATAAAAAAGAAAGGAAAATTCAAATAATCATTCCAAAAAATGAAGGAAAAGATGAATTAAAATTCAAATTAATTGGTAAAAATAATATAATAAAAACAAAAGAAACAGGAATTTCCTTTTATATAAAAATAACAAATATTTCTAAAATATTAAAAGGCTATGATAAAATTAAAGTAATTATAGATGAATTTACTGAAGCAGAACTCAAGGGTAGGATAATGGATTTGCCAATATATGCCTATAATAATGTTAGAAATAAAATTGAAAAATATGATAAAACAAAAAAATACCAATTTGATAGAAATATTTTTATAACTCCATTTAATCATGAAATTAGAAATTATAAAAACATAGTTAAATATAAAACAAAAATTAAATATGATCATGATGATATTCTTTTTAGCACAACTTTAAAAAATAATTATTTTTTAAGCCCCATTATAGATTATTTTAGAAAAAAAAAAGAGGTTGGAGAATTATTTTTTCAAACAAGAATTTTTAATGAATTATATTGGATTCCAATTTGGATAAATTTAGGACAATTTAAAGAACGGCCAAAAATATTAGATGTTAAAAAAAGTAGTATAACAAAATCTCTAGAATATAAAAATATTTTAATGGATAGTAATTTAAAAGATATTACTACAATATTCCTTGATTTAGAAATAGATAATCAACAAAAGATTGAATATATTAATGAATTAAGTATGATATTTGAAGAACCAAAAAGAAAATTAATACAAGACTTAATAAAAGAAAAATTAATTGAGAATAATAATGAATTATTAACCATTCAATTAATTAACATTTTGATCACATTAAGAAATATTATGAAGGAAAGGTTAGAATATTTAGAAAAAAATAATTGGAGTTTGGCAGAAGACACAAAACAGATAGTAGAAAAATATAGAAAAACAATGTTTGAAGATGTTAATGAAAATATTTTTTCTGTGAGTATAAGAAAAAATGAAAATGATAGAATACAAAGTAATTCCTTGGATGAAGAAGAAAATATTAAAAAAAATATATGGATTTTTAAAGAAGATGGAATTCCTGAAGTTAATGAAAATAACAATAAAGAAATATTATATAATTTTTCAGAAATAAAACAAGATAATGAGTTAAAAGAATTTCAAATTAAAAAAGAAATATTAAATTTTCCTAAATATGAAAATTTAGTAAATATAAATGAATATATAGATTTATATAAAAAACTGATATCAATATGTCACGCTTTACCTTTTTTAATAAATAAATTAAATGAGAAAGAATCTTCAAAGATTTTTAATTTATTATATTCAATTTATCTTATTAGTCAAAATAATGAAAAATGTATAATAACAAGAGAAATTAAAAATTATCATAAGTCTTTCATTCATTTATGCAATATTTTAGATACATGTGAGGTAGATTTAAGTCAATTTAAAATAAAAATAGAGGAAAAATCAAATCCTGAAAACTATATTATTTCAAATTTACAATCTTTCCCTAAAAATGTCCCTCAAAATGAATGGAATTTAATAAATGAAAACAAGAAAAATAATTTTACAAATGTAAATTTACAAAATTTAGAAAAAGATGATTTTTATTCATCAAAAATGTTTTCAAATTCTACTCTTAAAAAACAACCTTTAAAAAATACAACAAAAAAAATATTGAAAAAAAATACTAAATTAATTTCCCAAGATAAGCAAGATAAAAAATTTATTTATCATAATTATGAATCTGATAATGATAGTAATGATAATGATGATAATGAAAGTAATAATGAAAATGAAGAAGAGAAAATTTATTTAAAAGAAATTGAGAAAATGTCAAAAATATTAGACCAAGACTTTATAAAACAAAAAAATAAAATTGAAAATATTAAAAGAATAATTGTAAAAATGAAAAAAATGAATAATATTTCATTAAGATTACCAGAAGAATTCGATGAAGAAATTCCAAAAGAGCATTTTGAAAAAATTTATAATAAAGATGATAAAAATAAATTACCAATTTCAATATTAAAACAAATTTCTCAAAAATTAGCAATAAAATTTTATCAAGCAGCAATTGATAGTCAAAAAGATTTAAACCAAATAAGTTGTGTTATTGCAATTGATTGTAGCAGAACAATAAAAATAAAAAATAAAATATTACATTTATTTTTAGCATCTGGAATGATAGAATGTTTTAATGCATTAGAAATACCATTCTCAATTGTAATATTTGCAGATTATAAATTTCAATATATAATTAAAAAATTTGAAGAAGAATATTCTGAATATATTATTCAGAGAATATTTGATTGTATTATAATTGAAAGATTTAGAACAAGAATAGCAGATGTATGTTATTTTATTAATGAAAAAGTAATATGTAATACAAGAGATTATAAAGCAATATTTTTAATATCAAATGGAATAGACCCAAAATTAAATGTTGGTGAGCAATGGAATATCATTTTTGAAAATAAAAAAAATTCTTTTGGATTTTTCTTTGTTCATCCAACTGAAAAAGGAGAATTAAATGAAGATGATTTATCATATTTAATAAATATGTGGAATAATTTTAAAAATGATACAGATACTTCTGTAATCTCAATTAATGAAGATAATATTTTTAATGTAGAAATGCCTTTAATTAGTAATTTTGCTTCTGTTTTCAAAAAATTAGAACTTCAATCCAAAAAATTAGAAAAAACTATTAATTATGAACCACTTTTTTTAAAAAATATTAATTTAAATGTTGAAAATATGAATAAATTTACGAAAATAATTAATAATTATTCCAAAGAATATTCAATTTATGTCCAAAACAATCCTCATATACAACCAAAAAATAAATATAATGATGATAATATTAAAATTATTCCTTCATTTATAACTCCAAATATTCAGACTGATAATTTAAATGAAATAAATTTAATGTTATCATTATTATTAAATAAATTAAAAGATATTAAAATTAATGAAATAAGTTTAGTATTTCCCCCAAATAAACCATCAATGTATATTCCTTCAATTAAAGGAAATAGATTAAATATTATTGGATTAATTAATTTTGTTTTAACTAATGGACAAGATAATAAAATATGGTTAGAAAAAAAAGGAGGACTTAAAAGAGATTATAGAATAAGTATTATTATTGATTCATCAAAATCATGTTTTAATGAAATAATGTTTTCTCATTCTTTTAAATCAATTATTACTTTATTAAAAATGTTATCTTTATTAGAAATTCCTTATTTTGATTTAATTATTGCAACTAAAACTAAACCAAAAGTAATTTGTGCTGGATTAGATACAACATATATTTTATCTAATAAATCTATAATTTGGAAAGCTTTAATAGGTTCTTTATTAGAAAATGATTCATTTTGTAATTTAAAAGATGCTATTAATACTGTTATTAAATTTAAAACATTAAATACTGCAAAAAAACATGTTTGTATGATTTTTACAGATGGATTATTTGATTCATTCCAAAAAAAGAATTTAAAAGATTTCATAAATTATGCAGAAGAATGTGGAATTAATATATATGGAATAGGATTAGGTTTATATCCAAAAGGAATTTCTGATATTTTTTCTAAATGTATTTGGTGTTTAAATCCTGATTTAATAGGTAAAGCTTTATCAGTATTTTATGGTAATGATGTTGATGATATAAATGAAATTTTTCCAACCAAATCAAATATAAAAACTAATAAAAATGAAATATATAATAAATTATTAGAAAATCCAGATGAATATATAAGATATTTATCTCTAAAAAAATATTTAGAAGATAAACCTTTATATAATGAAACATTTGAAGAAACAGTTAATAGAGATGAAGCCAATGATGAAACTAAAGATAATATTAAATTAACTAAAGAATCTACAATGTGTGCACCATATTCATTTAAAGGACTAAAATGTTTACTTTGTGCTTTCTGGAGTAAAAGTATTGCAGGTAAAAAGGAACAAGAATGGGTAGATTATAAATATTTTACAGAAAGATATGATAAAGAACAAAAATGTTTATCAGAAGTATTTGAATATTATGGAGTAGAATTAATAGTAAAAACAGATTATATATCATCTATTAAAGAATTAGAAAAAGGATTATATTATTCTTGTTGGATTGTATGTGGTGATGGAAGTGGAAAATTACCAGAAGGTGGAAATCCAAATATTGTAGGTCAATTTATTGAATGTGTAATTAGATTTTGGATGCAAGGTGGTGCTTTAGTTTGGTGGTGTGATAATGAACCATTAACATATGAAGCTAATTTATTTTTAGAAAAAGTAGAATTTCCAGGTGAAGTTACTAAAACTAAAGTAAGATATAAAGGGAATCATCAAGGACAAAAAACAATGTTTCAAGGAAATATTAATATAACTAAAAATTCAGTATTTAATAATAAAAGAAAATTCTTAGGTAAATATGTAAGATATTCATTAGCTCATAATTTAGTAAAAATGTATATGGGACATACAGTTTCTTATATTGAAAGTAATGATATAGAACCTTTTATTCCTTTTGGATACGATGATGAAAATGGATTAAGTATAATTTTTTATCCTTCAAATCCAGATTATCCACATGGAGATATTATAATGGATGGAGGTTTTACTAAATTATTATATGAATTAGAAACAGAAGGAACTGAAAGATATTTATTAAATATTATATCATGGACAACACAATATTCTAGAAGATATGATGAATTAAAAATTGAAAATTGGACTGAAGTTAAATTATTTCCAACATTTGATTTTGTAATTGATGAAAATGTAAAATGGGAAGGATTCATTAAAACAAAATCAAAATCAAATGAATTTGATGTAATTTATATGGTAGATGCAACAGGTTCAATGGAGAGTTATATACAAAGTGCAAAAGAACAATGTATTAATATTTCAAATGAATTAAAAAAGAAATATCCTGATTTAAATTTTAATTTTGGTGCAATTTTTTATAGAGATCCAATTGATTCTCCTTCTGATAAACATGATTTAATACAACCTACAAATGATATGGAATATTTACAAAAAGCAATAGGAGAAATTAAGGCTTATGGTGGAGAAGATGAACCTGAAGATTGGGTTGGTGCTTATAAAATTGCTACTGAATCAATCCCTTTTAGGAATGGTACAAGATTAATTATTCATATTGCTGATGCACCAGCACATGGAAAATTATTTTGTGACACTAATAATCACAATGAAGAAGAATCAAAACTTCCACCTTTAATTAAAAAATTAGTTGATAAAGATATTAAAATATATGCTTTTTCAATCAATAATTATTCACTTATTTGTTTTAGAAAATGTTGTGAAATATATAATAGTTATGGAGGATTAATGTATACTATTAAAGATTTTAATGATAATAAAGATGAAATTTTAAATAATTTTAAGAATTTAATTGTAGATGCTGTTACTTGTGCTGCTCCTATTGATGGATAAAAAATAATTCTTTTTTAATCTTGTTTTTTTGAATTTAAATCAAAATAATCATATTTTTTTTCTTTATAAAATCCTTCTTATAATTTTATTGGACAAAAATTTCGTTTTTCATATATTTTTTTTTTTATTTATTTTATCATTCAATAAAAATAATTTAAGAATATTTTTAGGATTAAAATAAATATTTTAAAAATAAGATGATAAAACATAATTATTTACTTCCTAATATTATATTATATTTGTGCAATTTATTTTTATTTATTTATTTTTTTGAATTTAATTTGTCTTTTTAATTTATTATTGAAGGTTTTTTTACATTAATATTTAAAGTTTCTAAATGTTTTTACAAGCTTTGATATAATTCCTACAAAAGATAATAATTAATTCATAAATATATAAAAAGTTGAAACAATTTTTAGAATAAGTTTTTTATAATCCATTTATAAATACATATTTTTTTTTGTAATTCTTTTATTTAATTTTTCTTCTAGTTCAATTATAATATTTTCATTTTATTTCTTATATCCACTACAAATGACCTTATATTTAAATTTGAATCTAATCAGAATATTAATTTTATAAATCCTTTTTTATAATTTTTTTTTCAATATATATTATATAATATTTTGATATTTTCTATTATTAATATTATATATATTGAATAGAAAAAAAGTATTGTTACAAAAAGAATAATATTTATCTTAAAATATATCCTTCTGTAATACAATAATATATATATTTATTTAGATTTAATTAGATTTTTTTATTATGTTTGTAGACAATTCCTTTGATATAATATAACGATTCTTTTAATAATATATCAAATATATTAGAAAAAATTTTCTATATTAATATATTTTTATCTTTAATTAAATTATTTCTTTTATTTCTTTTTTGTTCTAAATAATTTTAATGAAAAAATTTTAACATTTGTTGTGGGCGTCATTCATTTGAGTAAATATTAAGTTCTTATAAATAAAAATAAATAATTGATTTAAAAGTATATGTTTATTTTTAAACATTAAAGAAAAATTTAATAATAATGAAGAAAATGAAATAATTAAACCTAAAATATGTGAAATTAATTATCAAAATTATATTGATTATGAATATTTAGAAGAAGATAAAGGTGATTTAAATAATGCAATTGTAGTTACTAATAATAATTTTGTTGATTATTTATTATATCAAATTAATAATTTTATAATAATAAGAAAATTTCCTTTTATGATAATGACTCAAAAAATACAACTAGATAATATAAATAAATGTTTTATTATTGAAAATACAGATAATATTTTATTTGTTGATATTATGATTATTGAACATCAAATTAAAATTAAATTAATTAATAAATCAAAAATTGGAAATGAACAATCTATAGATTTAAAAACAGAATAATATTTATTAATTAATAAAAATATTTAACCTGTTAGTAATAGTTTAAAAAACATTTAAACATTAATTTATTTGAATTTTATATAAAATAAAATTCATAATAAATAAAATTTTTAAATTTTAATTATTTTTATTCTATAAAAAATATCATATGTATTATTATAAATATAATCATAAATCCAAATAAAAAATATTCATGATAAAAAATAATATAAATAAAAATGTAATTTAAAAAGAAAATGTAAAACCACTTTTAATTAACAACATTTTCCAACAAATATCAAGAGCTTGATTATTAGAATTATCTTCATTATCATAAATTCAATGAAATAAATCATTAATATAATCATAAACATCAAATATAATTAAAGAAGAAACAAGATGAAAATAAGAACCAATATTTTTAGCTATTTTCTTCCTTCATATTCAGATACTTCTTCTTTTTCATATGAATCAATTTTATTTCCTTAAATTTATTTTTCTAAAAAAAGTAATTTTAAATAAAATATACTTTAATATTTTTTTATTCTATTAAAATTACTTTTTTGTTATATCATATATACAAATTAATATATCAATATCTTTAAAAAATAATAATTTTATCATATTATGAAATTTTTATCCACCAACACACTTCCAAAATAATATTTTTTTGATTTTATTATTCACTTTTATTTCTTTTATTCTTTTATCTATTATTGGATGATGATAATGATTAGAATATTGATTAAACTCATTCATCATTATTCTATTTAATAAAGATGTTATATCAACATCTTTATCAACTACAAATATTATTTTACACATATTTTCTAAATCTAATCGTTCATCTTAAGAAGTTTGTTTTAGAACATTTTTATATTTATTAATGGATAATATATATAGCTTTTTTTTTAATTAATATGAAATAAATTATTTTTTTAAAATAAATGTTTTTATTTATTGATATATTATTTATAAATCATTAAATCTTTATTATTTTCTTAAATTATTAATATATATTCAATATTTTTTAAATATACTTAAAAATTGTTGAAATATAATTATTAAAGTTTTTATAATTAATTTGAAGTCTTTCATATAATCAAAAATAGATTTTAAAT